>QFDX01006271.1:0-19201 GCA_003315875.1 Lactifluus piperatus | reverse complement strand
CGTTCCCGTATCTAGCAACGCTTCATTTAGCACATACCTACCATGATTGCTCATTATATCTTTCAATATTATTTAACTGGATCACGGATTCATTCTTACCGGTTAAAGCTAGCTTGAAGACGCGGAAATTAAACAACATTGACGCGCTTACAGTACTGCCGTCAAGTGAAAAAGGAGCACGTCGGGCGGAGAACAAAAATATTGCGGTTACAGTACAAGGACGGCCTTCGCAGTAGATGTCATGAGCCTTCAGCTACTAGGAAGTGCCATCGTTGACGGCGCCGATCTTGCGCATAGTAACAGTATTCTCAGACACGCGCTTTGCATCGTCAACGTTCGATCGCCTGTGATAGATCGAAATCGTGCGCGTGCACCCTTTGCGGAACCAATACCACCTTTGGTGGACGGTGGACGGGCCGGGTGGAGCAAAAACGTGCTGGGCAGTATTTTCTGTCTTTTTTTCGAGTACACACATACAAGAGAGGCACGTGGAGGGCAAGAGATAAATCAATAATCATCGATAAACCTTCATATGAGATGCCTCGAGTGGTATTCCAATGAGCATTCGAATCTTGTCACTGGCTGGATGTACAGTAATCACGGAGGCAAAAGATAATCTGTTTTCAACGTTCCAAAATTTGACCAAGGCGCATCAAGCCATCGAAGGGCCTTGCTCTGCTTCCAGAGGATCATTTTTTCACAGCCCCCGTAAGCTCTTAAAACAAATTGAAGCACTACCATGCCGGGTTTCTCGGTAGTAAAATATGGTCATACATCATCACTCTATAATATGCAAACTAATAGTATAAGGTCCGTCCTCGTCCTTCACGACATTCCTGTGATGACAACTTCGTAGTAGAGGATACAACTCACCACTGGTTCATGCCGGGTTCCAAGCAGTTGCTCGCCATCTGTCATGAGCCCGCACAGACCAGGATATGGACCGAATCGCGTCTCCCAGAAGGGCAGCTCAGACACAATATCCTCCACAAAATGGCTATTAGACTCGATTGACGTGCTTTGGCCAACTCTAGCCCAGATCGTGCGCCCATGCTCTAGCTCTAGCTTTACAAGGCCATTATCGTTCACATGGGCTGGATCCTTGACTATTTCAGAGTGCAGGCGTCGGGCACGGAATGCGTTGAGGTCGTGCATGGTGAACATGCGGGAATCGCGATAGGGGTGGTGCAGAATCCAGCGTTGCCCCACCATCAGGCAGTTGACTGGCCCAAAAAACATGCTTGATGAGTGCGGGCCCCATTCACTCCATGGCACCACATCTGCCCTTGTAGGTGGGTTGGTCGTGCGTTCTGCTTCCGCTTCCGCAGCTGCGAATAGCGCTTTGCGTGACAGCATGAGTGTGTACAAGCGAGCACCCGGGTCGTTTATGGAGACATCAAACGACACATGAATGGTGCCTTGCGTCCAGTCGTTAGAGAAAGGAAGTCGTTGATGGCCTGCAGATGTCCAAGGAGTGCTTGGAGCTTTCTGGATAGGGCCGTCGTTGAAATAGCTGCACTTGTATTGCAGATTGCCACGTAAAGGTGGGAGTGCGAGCTGACATATCCTCGATAATGAGGACTCGGATCCTTCAAATGGTGGCAGGCGGTATAAGACGAGCGTATGCTGTTGCAAAAGAACAACAACATCAGGGGAAATAACTGCAAAGCTTGGCTCGTGCGATCCGGGTTCACAATTGATCTAGTTCAAATTCGTCACGAACCGAATCACAAGGATTGCAACTGACTTGGGACACTCACGCAAACTACACGTCCTGTTCTCCATTCTACAAGATACCATTGACAGAGCCAGTGGATCTTAGAACTCATCCGATACCTAGGGTTCAGGTGTACGAGGACAACATCACCTAGGACTTCAACTTGCACATAGTACGTGGAAGGAGACGAGGAAGCGACTAAGGTCAACACAGGGTTTGCAGCAAGAGGGTGAACATCGCCTGTGAGGAAATCCATGAACCGCAAGACAACCGAACTCTCCCCGTACATGTCACTTCACATCAAGGATCACATTAACCAATGATACAGAGAGAAATGACTCGAAGGGGTGCTTACTCGAAAACTGAGACAATTAGTGTCAAGTTTTGCTCCGTAACAAAGACAAATTTTATCCGCTCTCCATAAGGCTGATGATCGATCCAGGTCCAATTGTAATCGTCCTGCATAGGGTCATTGATCGTGAGATAATAGTAACCTCGCGGGATTCCATAGCGTATTCCGATGAGGAAGTTAGAGCTGATCGTGTACATGAGATCGTTCTTCCCTCCCGGAACTTGCATATCGCGGACGAGGGTGCGCATCCTCATAACCTCCCATGCACGCTCCCTACGATGCAGCGCTTCGAGACGACACTTCACAGACATGTCTGTCGACGGAGTGTCCACGATACAAGAGTTATCCCGCAATAATATATATTGCAAGAGTGATGAATCTCCGATTAGTGTCGAGAACCTTTTACAGGTTTGTCTGCATGCACGAATGTCGCGGGGAGGCAGGAACAGAACGATCTCATGGAGCAACTCGATGGAAAGCTTCTGCAGAAGCAAGGACATGGGTGTCATAAGTGAGGGTGAGGCGAGGCGAGGCACCCAAAACGAAAGTGAAAGTGATTAGCCAAGCGCAAACTGAGGTCTCCATGGCGCTAAAAGGATGAGTTGGGTATACCGGCGTGACAGTAACATCAAAAGTGGAACCACTTGTTTTCAATATCCCAAAGTGTTGGAATAGCAACACGGCGCGATGTTACCGAAGTCGAGGAATTGGACCAGATAGTACACTTTCGAGTTAGAAGGACATTAGCCTCGGTATTATAATAAACGATCTAGAAACTTATTACAAGTAATATAATAACACCAGCGCTGCAGCCTAGCCGTTTCACACTCACAATCAGCAAAACAGCAAAATAATTTCCGGGTTTTCAATGGTTTTCATTGGTTACCAGGTATCCGGAGACTCCAAAACCGGAAACCAGGGAAACCTTAAACCTTAGTGCGCGTCGATTTTCAACCATCACATGACTAGCGCATACAACCACAAACAAATATGAGGGCACTCATCAGCAGCGACCCAATCATGTCCTTGCTTGTAGGCTCCTGCATCACTGCCCTTTGTGGTCCCCTCGGGATTCTCATTTCCCCAGAGTCATCAGATCAATGGCATATCAAGTAATAGATACCCTGTTGTGTAATTATACATAGTTTATAGTTACTGTACATAGTTTTTGTGGTTTCCATGGGTTTCTGGACACTGTCAATTTAATTGGTTTCTGGAAAATGGGACATAGGTTTCTGTATGTCTGGGTTTCTGGGTTTCTGCTGGTTTTTAGTGGTTTTTCAGGTTGAGCAACCACCGGAAACTAATTTACATAATTACTGATGCATCTCCCCTTCCCAAAGACTCGCACCTTCATTGTGCCTATCCTCTCTCGAATTGCCTCTTACAATGCTTTGCATCGTCAACGTTTGATGGCGTGGTCCTTGTGGCAGATCGAAACCACGCGTCACGGTGCACCTTTGTGGAACCAATGCCAGGCAGTGGACCGTGGACGGGCTGGTGGAACAAAAACGTGCCGGGCTGCATTTATTTTTTGTCTGTCATTTTTTTCGAGTACATACTGTACATACAAGAGAGGTACGTGGAGGGCAAGAGATAACGTTCATATGAGATGATCACCTATTTTCAACGTTCCAAAGTTTGACCCAGGCGCATCAAGCCATCGAAGGGCCCTGCTCGGCTTCCAGAGAATCATTTATTTACAGCCCCTGAAAGTTCTTAACACAAATGAAGCACTACCATGCCGGGTTTCTCGGTAGTAAAATATGGGCATACATCATCACTCTAAAATATGCAAACTAATAGCATAAGCTCCGTCCCCGTCCTTCACAAAATTCCTGTTCAGTGAAGACAACTTCATAGTAGAGAACACAACTCACCACTGGATGATGCAATGTTCCAAGCAGTTGCTCGCCATTTGTCATGAACTCGTACACACCAGGATATGGACAGAATTCCGTCTCCAAGAAGGGCAGCTCAGACACGATATCCTCCGCAAAATGGTCATTAGACTCGATTGACGTGCTTGGGCCAACTCTTGCCCAGATCGTGGGCCCGTGCTCTAGCTCTAGCTCTACAAGGCCATTATCATTCACATGGGCTGGGTCCTCGACTATTTCAGAGTGCAGGCGTCGGGCACGGAATGCGTTGAAGTCTTGCATGGTGAACATGCGGGAATCGTGATAGGACTGCCGAATCCAGCGTTGCCCCACCATCACGTAGTGGCCTGGCCCAACGAACATGCGTGATGAATGCGGGCCCCATTCACTCCATGGCACCACATCTGCCCTTGTAGATGGGTTGGTCGTGGATTCTGCTTCCGCTTCCGCAGCTGCGAATAGCGCTTTACGTGACAGCACGAGTGTGTACAAGCGAGTACTCGGGTAGACCGAGAACGACATATGAATGGTGCCTTGCGTCCAGTCGTTAGCGAAAGGAAGTCGTTGATGGCCTGCAGATGTCCAAGGAGTGCTTGGGGGTCTCTTGAGAGGGCCGTTGTTGAAATAGCCGCTCTCGTATTGCAGATTGCCACGTAAAGGTGGGAGTGCGAGCTGACATATCCTCGACAATGAAGGCTCAGATCCTTCAAACCGTGGCAGACGGTATAAGATGAGCCTATCCTGTTGCAAAAGAGCAACAACATCAGGAGAAATAACCGCAAAGCTTGGCTCGTGCGATCCGGGTTCACAGTTGATCTAATACAAATTCGGTCTAGTCACGAATCGAATCACAAGGATTGAAACTGATTTGGGACACTCACGCAAACTACACGTCCTGTTTTCCATTCTACGAGATACCATTGACAGAGCCAGTGGATTTTATTATTGCGCCAATAACGAGGGTTCAGGTGTACGAGGACAATATCACCTAGGACTTCAGCTTGCATATACATGAAAGGAGAAGAGGAAGCGACTAAAGTTAACACAGGGTTTGCCGCAAGAGGATGAACCTCGCCCGTGAGGAAGTCCAAAAACCGCAAGACAACTGAACCCTCCCCATGCATGTCGCTTCACATAAAGGATCACATTAGCCAATGATACAGAAAGAAATGACTGAAAGGGGGGCTTACTCGGAAACTGAGGTAACTACTGTCAAGTTTTGCTCCGTCACAAAGACAGATTTTATCTGCTCCCCATAAGGCTGATAATCGATCCAGGTCCAATTGTATTCGTCCTGAATAGGGTCATTGATCGCGAGATAATAGTAACCGGGCGGGCTTCCATAGCACACTCCGATGAGAAAGTTAGAGCGGATCGTGTAGGTAAGGTTGTTTTTCCCTCCTGGAACTTGCATATCGCGGACGAGGGTGCGCATCCTCATAACCTCCCATGCACACTCCCAACGTTGCAGCGCTTCGAGACGACGCTTCACAGACATGTCTGTCAACGGAATGTCCACGATACAAGAGTTATCCCGCAATAATATATATTGCAAGAGTAATGAATTCCCGATTAGTGTTGAGAGCATTTTACAGGTTTGTCTGCATGCGCGAATGTCGCGGGGAGGTAGAAACAGAACGACCTCGTGGAGTAACTCGATGGAAAGTTTCTGCAGAAGCAAAGACATGGGTGTCGTAATTGAGGGTGAAGCGAAGCGGCACCCAAAAACGAACATGAAAATGATTATAATATAATTCGGCAGCCACAAACTGAGATTAGAAGCCAGCTTCTGCGCGCCACAACAAATGAGTCGGAATTGGATTATTTCATTTGGCACGCAGAAGCTGGCTTATACTTAATCTCAGTTTGTGGCTGCCGAACGGACCCTAAACAAGCGCCAACCGAGGTCCCAGGGTGCTAAAAGCATGAATTGGGTATACAGTACAGTACAGTAATATCAGACAGCGGAACTTGTTTTCGATAACACTGGCGTGACGTTAGATTAAACGACGATCTAGAGACTTATTATGACATCAGGGCTAGCCTTTTCACACTCGTCTCCTCCGAGTCTCCTAAGGACTTGCACCCTTCATTGTGCCTTCACAGCCCTGGGCTAGGGGCCCTGGGACTTGCACGTGTGCATTTTTCACTTTTTCGTTGTGACTTTACCTCTTGCTCTCACCACACTAATGCCATTGCCTCCACTTCCATCAGTCTCATCACGGCTTTATGACCAGAACAACCTGAATTATCCACCACATGGCAATCGCGGTATTAACTCTCCAGTAGACTCACACCAATGGCAGTCAGAACAATCTCACTCTGGCTACATTCTCTTTCTCCACATGATTCACCTGTCTCAAAGCGCTTGTTGTGTTAGTTCTTATGATCACTTTTAGGTCGCATTCCCTTGTGCTCAATGATGTACAAACAAATCCCACGCTCTCCTTAGTTTTAAGTGGCATTACTGTTTATACTGGTTATTCATGGGCTGTTTCTTTTAGATCGAGGACCCAACTCTGCAGTGTTTCAAAGTTTATGCAAGTACAACGGTGTCGTCACAGAAAATGTTGGTGTGGGTTATATTCCCGACCTAGATCGTCCAGCTACTCTCCGGAAGGCCGTTCACCTTGCAGAAGGTGACCATATTGTACGCTCACTACCGCATGGCATCAACACGTAGTTGGATGCGTTTGGGTTTGATGGTCAACTGCGCGTCTTGGGCATCCCATGGTCTATCCAGGGGCGAGGTGCGTTCACTGCAATACAACCCCTTTCCAATGTTGACATGGTCGTGCGATGCCACGTTCCCAGTGGCAACGTATTGCCCTCACTCGCACATTCATGCGTGCCCTCAAACCAGAGGTTTATTTCCTTCTCTTTGATGAACCTGTACATCCCGCTGTTTGCTCTGTACTAGTTCTAGTCTGACCGATAGTGACGGCCGAACCGTAGACCTCTGCACTCGACGCACATGCCCAGAATAATATATTCCAGATTATCGATTCCATTGCACGGGGACCCGTCGCAGGTAGGGAGGCCCCAAAGGTGAAAACGGGAAAAAGGTGCGTGATCATTTTTGTTGACTTCATTAGCATTAACACCAGTCACTAGCCCTATGTTGGAACCTTTCTGAATTACTGTTCAAGGCTTCCAAACATAAGAAAACATGGCAGGGCGCTACGAACGCGATGACATGAGCAACCTCCGCTGCAACAGGACCGAGACCAAAACAGTGGGGAGCCTCAAAATCTGCATTCATCGCACTCAATGCGCTTAACGCATCAAGATACTTCTTGTACTACGATTGCAATCAAGTACAGTATGCACACAAGGCACGTTTACGATGGATTGTGTCAGGTGTGGGACAGTGGGAGTGGGACGAGGAAGCTTGGGATTAGGGATGCTTTTATACCGCTAGACCAAAATGAATGTCAGTGAATAGTACTAATAGATGGTTTTACCTTCAATAACATTCACTGAGATACACAAAATTTCCCCGGATGCCGGGATGCAAAATTAGTCTGATTGTCACAGAATTACTCCGAATAGCGAGTTACATTTGGTCAGTGCCGCCGTGACTTTTGAGTCAATTGCTCCGCATCCCCCACGCAAAGTTGGCCAAGTGCTTTGGCACCTTACCGCTCAGCACGTCTTTGCGAGCGCCGTCGGCGACCACACGGTCAAAATGTGTGACCTCAACGCACCCGAGTCTCCCCGCTTGGTGCTTACCGGACACGCTGATACCGTACAGAGCCCCGCATTTAACCTGCTCCTCTTCACGACCTCACGCGATCACAAGCTCCACCAGTTTTACCTGCGCGCTGGTAGCGAGGCAGTCCGCGTAGGTGAAGGCCACGACGGTGTCAAGGGCGCGCGGGTCGTCTGGACGTGTGGGAGCCTGGCGTGTTCAAGAGCTTCAGGGTAATCATGCTCGGCCAATCTGCGGGCGTCGTGATGCCGTTCTAGAGCAACAATAATATGCTCTTCCTCGGTAAGCAGGTGCCAGCTGGAGCCACAACCCTTTTTGATGGTGTGCCATCGCTAATTTGTTTTGTGCAAACAACAGTATGAGAGCGATAAACTGTACCTGTTGGACGAGCGCAAGTCGAGTGAACCCCCCCAGTGTGGGATGTGCTTTATCTCCCGGTGCGCCATCAACATATCAGAATGCAAGATTGTGTACGTACAGGCTGATGACGTGTGCCGTCGAGCCCATCGCATTTACAGTCCCCGCACAAGGTATAACTCTCCCGCCCCCTCCGAGTCGTCCCATCATCACTGATATTTACACCTACACCCACGCTAGTAGTCCAACTCTCATTCCAATCCGACATTTTCCTGCCTGCGTCATCGATGGAGTCCGCAATTTCCGCCGGCGAGTTGTTCTCCGGCAGACCTGGACCAGTCTCACTTAAATTTGTATTGCTCGAAACGAGCGGCATCTCCACTGCAGGAGCTGCATTTTCCCAGCATCCGCTGGGGCTGCGCCAACACGATCTACGGCGGCCCCAGCCCCCCGGCACGACCCCTGCTGCTGCTGCTCCCCAGCTTGCTTCGGGACCGTCCCTCTCCCACGTGGCCCCGTTGCAAATCACGAAAGTGGCGAGCGAACTGACGCCCATCTCCGTCTCTGCTTCTGAGAACACGTCTACGGCCTCGCTCGTATCGCCAGCCGAAGTGCCGATTCCACCATCTCTCTCGACGTCAACATACGTTTCAGACGTGCGCCTCCCCTCCCCCCCCCATCTGTATTTGATGGCTCAAAACACAAAACACATTGTAGCAAGACCCGAAACTAGAAGCCACATCATCTATGGCTTTGCCGGAGGTCAACGAGCCGCTGTATCCTCATTGCTTGTCAAGAAACGATCGCATTTGGTCCATGCCGCCCGTTTTTAAACAGGTCATGTACCCTATACATAAAATGGTTATTCGGGTTTGAAACGGGCAGATAAAAAATTATTGCGGTTACAGTACAAGGACGGCTTCGCAGTGGATGTCACATTCTGGCATATACCTTCAGCTAGTAGGAAGTGCCATCGTTGACAGCGCCAACCTTGCGCATAATACAGTATTCTCAAACACACGCTTTGCATCGTCAACGTTCAGATGGCACGGAACTTGTAGCAGATCGAAACCTCGCACGTGCATCCTCTGCGAAACCAATGCCACCTGGGTGGGACGGTGGATCGGGTGGAGAAAAACGTGCTGGGTAGCTTTTTTTGAGTATATACATACAAGAGAGGTACGTGGAGGCCAAGAGATAAAGGTTCACATGAGATGCCTCCGAGTGGCATTCCAGTGGGCACTCTGCATGTAATCACGTGGGCAAAAGATCACCTGTTTTCAACCTTCCAAAGTGCCATCGAAGGGCCTTGCACTGCTTCCAGAGAATCATTTATTCACAGTAAGCTCTTAAGAAAAATTGAAGCACTACCATGCCGGGTTTCTTCGGTAGTAAAATAGGGCGTACATCATCACTCTAAAATGTGCAAACTAATAGTATAAGGTCCGTCCCCGTCCTTCACAAAATTCCTGTTCAGTGAAGACAACTTCATAGTAGAGAACACAACTCACCACTGGATGATGCAATGTTCCAAGCAGTTGCTCGCCATCTGTCATGAGCTCGCACAGACCAGGATATGGACCAAATTGCGTCACCCAGAAGGGCAGCTCAGACACGATATCCTCCACATAATCATGATCAGATTCGACTGACGTGTTTGGGCCAACTCTAGCCCAGATCGTGCGCCCATGCTCTAGCTCTAGCTCTACAAGGCCATTATTGTTCACATGGGCTGGATCCTTGACTATTTCAGAGTGCATGCGTCGGGCACGGAATGTGTTGAAGTCGTGTATGGTGAACAGGCGGGAATCGTAACAGGACTGCCGAATCCAGCGTTGCCCCACCATCACGTGGTAGGCTGGCCCAACGAACATGCGTGATGAGTGCGGGCCCCATTCACTCCATGGCACCACATCTGTCCTTGTAGATGGGTTGGTCGTGGATTCTGCTTCCGCTTCCGCAACTGCGAATAGCGCTTTGCGTGACAGCGCGAAGCGAGCACCCTGGTATTTTCTGGAGAGCGAGAACGACAAATGAATGATGCCTTGCGTCCAGTCGTTAGAAAAAGGAAGTCGTTGATGGCCTGCAGATGTCCAAGGAGTGCTTGGGGGTCTCTCGAGAGGGCCGTTGTCGAAATAACCGCACCCGTATTGCAGATTGCAAGGTGGGAGTGCAAGCAGACATATCCTCGACAATGAAGGCTCAGATCCTTCAAACCGTGGCAGACGGTATAAGACGAGCCTATCCTCTTGCAAAAGAGCAACAACATCAGGAGAAATAACCGCAAAGCTTGGCTCGTGCGATCCGGGTTCACAGTTGATCTAATACAAATTCGGTCTAGTCAAGAATCGCAAGGACCGCAATTGATTGGGACACTCACGCAAACTACACGTCCTGTTTTCCATTCTACAAGATACCATTGACAGAGCCAGTGGATTTTACGATCTTCCTGATGACTAGGGTTCAGGTGTACGAGGACAATATCACCTAGGACTTCAGCTTGCATATACATGAAAGGAGAAGAGGAAGCGACTAAAGTTAACACAGGGTTTGCAGCAAGAGGATGAACCTCGCCTGTGAGGAAGTCCAAAAACCGCAAGACAACTGAACCCTCCCCATGCATGTCACTTCACATAAAGGATCACATTAGCCAATGATACAGAGAGAAATGACTGGAAGGGGGGCTTACTCGGAAACTGATGTAATTACTGTCAAGTTTTGCTCCGTCACAAAGATAGATTTTATCTGCTTCCCATAACCGATCCAGGTCCAATTGTATTCGTCCTGAATAGGGTCATTGATCGCGAGATAATAGTAACCGGGCGGCTCATAGCGCATTCCGATGAGGAAGTTGGAGCGGATCGTGTAGTAGATGAGGTCGTCCTTCCCTCCCGGAACTTGCATATCGCGGACGAGGGTGCGCATCCTCATAACCTCCCATGCACGCTCCCAACGTTGCAACGCTTCGAGACGACACTTCACAGACATGTCTGTCGACGGAATGTCCACGATACAAGAGTTATCCCGCAATAATATATATTGCAAGAGTGATGAATCTCCGATTAGTGTCGAGAACCTTTTACAGGTTTGTCTGCATGCGCGAATGTCGCGGGGAGGTAGAAACAGAACGACCTCGTGGAGTAACTCGATGGAAAGTTTCTGCAGAAGCAAAGACATGGGTGTCGTAATTGAGGGTGAGGCGAAGCGGCACCCAAAAGCGAACATGAAAATGATTAATAAGGGTCCGATCGGCAGCCACAAACTGAGATTATAAGCCAGCTTCTGCGCGCCACGACAAATGAGTCGGAATTGGATTATTTCATTTGGCACGCAGAAGCTGGCTTATAATCTCAGTTTGTGGCCGCCGAACGGACCCTAAACAAGCGCCAAACCGAGGTCCCAGGGGCGCTAAAAGTATGAATTGGGTTATACTGTACAGTATTCGGATCGTGTCACTGGCTGCATGTAATCACGTGGGCAAAGGATCACCTGTTTTCAACGTTCCAAAGTTTGGCAAAGGCGCATCAAGCCATCGAAGGGCCTTGCTCTGCTTCCAGAGAATCATTTATTCACAGTAAGCTCTTAAGACAAAGTGAAGCACTACCATGCCGGGTTTCTTCGGTGGTAAAATATGGGCGAATATCATCACTCTAAAATATGCAAACTAATAGTATAAGGTCCGTCCCCGTCCTTCACGAAATTCCTGTTCAGTGAAGACAACTTCACAGTAGAGAACACAACTCACTGGTTTATGCAATGTTCCAAGCAGTTGCTCTCCATCTGTCATGAGCCCGCACAGACCAGGATATGGACCAAATTGCGTCTCCCAGAAGGGCAGCTCGGACACGATGTCCTCCACAAAATCTTCATTAGACTCGATTGACGTGCTTGGGCCAACTCCAGCCCAGATCGTGCGCCCATGATCTAGCTCTAGCTCTACAAGGCCATTATCGTTCACATGGGCTGGATCCTCGGCTATTTCGGAGTGCAGGCGTCGGGCACGGGATGGGTTGAAATCACGCATGATGAACATGCGGGAATCGCAATCGGATTGCCGAATCCAGCGTTGCCCCACGCAGTTGATTGGGATGCGGAGCAGAGGCGCAGCGAACATACGTGATGAGCACGGGCCCCATTCACTCCATGGAACCACATCTACCCTTGTAGATGGGTTGGCCGTGGATTCTGCTTTCGTTTCCGCAGCTGCGAATAGCGCTTTGCGTGACAGCACGAGGGAGTACTGGCCACCATGCGGATTCTCTGTGGAGATCGAGAGCAATATATAAATGATGCCTTGCGTCCAGTCGTTAGAGAAAGGAAGTCGTTGATGGCCTGCAGGTGTCCAAGGAGTGTTCGGAGGTTTCTCAGGCTCGAGAGGGCCGTTGCAGAAATAGCTGAAATGGTATCGCAGATTGCCACGTAAAGGTGGGAGTGCAAGCTGACATATCCTCGACAATGAACTTGAAGGGTCCGAGTCGGGTCCATCAAATGGTGGCAGACGGTATAACACGAGCCTATCATGTTGCAAAAGAGCAACAACATCAGGAGAAATAATCGCAAATCTTGGCCCGTGCGATCCGGGTTCACAGTTGATCTAGTACAAATTCGGTCTAGTCAAGAAATCGCAAGGACCCCAACCGATTTGGGACACTCACACAAACTACACGTCCTGTTTTCCATTCTACAACATACCATTGACAGAGCCAGTGGTTATTAAAATTCATCAAATAATTAGGGTTCAGGTGTACAAGGACAATATCACCTAGGACCTCAGCTTGCATATACATGAAAGGAGAAGAGGAAGCGACTAAAGTCAACACAGGGTTTGCAGCAAGAGGGTGAACCTCGCCCGTGAGGAAATCCAAGAACCGCAAGACAACCGAACTCTCCCCGTGCATGTCACTTCAAATAAAGGATCACATTAGCTAATGATACAAGGAGAAATGTCTGGAAGGGGGCTTACTCGGAAACTGATGTAATTACTGTCAAGTTTTGCTCCGTCGCAAAGACAGAAGATATCCGCTGTCCAAATGGCTGATAATCGACCCAGGTCCAACTGCAATCGTCCTGGATAGGGTCATGGATCGCGAGATAATACTATCATAATAGTAACCGGGCGGGCTTCCATAGCGCACTCCGATGAGAAAGTTAGAGCGGATCGTATAGATGAGATCGTCCTTCCCTCCCGGAACTTGCAAATCACGCACGAGGGTACGCATCCTCAGAACCTCCCATGCACGCTCCCAACGACGCAGCGCTTCGAGACGACACTTCACAGACATGTCTGCCGACGGAATGTCCACGATACAAGAGTTATCCCGCAATAATTTATATTGCAAGAGTGATGAATCTCCGATTAGTGTCGAGAACCTTTTACAGGTTTGTCTGCATGCGCGAATGTCGCGGGGAGGTAGAAACAGAATGATCTCGTGGAGCAGCTCGATGGAAAGCTTCTGCAGAAGCAAACACATGGGTGGCCTAAGTGAGGGTGAGGCGAGGCACCCAAAACGAAAGTGAAAGTGATCAGCCAAGCGCCAACCGAGGACCCCATGGCGCTAAAACATGAATCGGGTATACAGTAATATATAATACTAGTATCAGACAGTGGAACCACTTGTTTTCAATATCCCAACGTGTTGGAATACCAACACTGGCGCGACGTTACCAAAGTCGAGAAATTGGCCTAGATAGTACACGTTTGAGTTAGAAGTACATTAGCCTCGGTATAGATTAAACGATCTTCGTGACTAGTACGCCTACGCATCTCACATCTCGTCCGGAGTCCGAGTCTCCGCTCGCACCTTATGGTAACACCTTACGTCGCCTGGTGTACTAACATATCGTCAATGAACCACAGTGTCTCGACAAATCATACTTACAACCTCGTCCGCGGTAGTCGCCTCTGATAGGTTCGTATCATTACTCTCATGGCCGCACTGAATACGTTACTGTTTTGAGTAGATGTAGACTGCAACTGTATGTACATGCTACGAAAGGATCAATAAAGCGCAGCAAAGGCCTGTTTCGCCTTCTCGTGGGCGCCCTCTAAATCTTTTCCGCTCGTGTTTTGTCTTGGCCTCCTATCGCCGTATCGCGTCTTCTTGGACTCACTCATGCGCCTCGGGGCGCGTCCAGCTCCGAACGCAAGATTTATCTCACCGAAAATAAAAGACTCAGAACGAGAAGAGAACTTGAAAGCACTTGCTTTGCTTTAAACAGTGGAATACAGACAAGATCCATTTCCCCACCGTCACCTTGAGCCTCAACCAACTAAGTCATACACAACTATTCCAGGCTCTTGGGCATCAAACTATGGGCATACATCATCACTCCAAGTTATGCAAACTAACAGTACAAGGTCCCTCCCCCTGCACGAAATTTCTGCTTAGCAAAGTTAATTTTTAGACTATAGGACACTGCTCACCACGGGCCCATGCTCGAATACAAGCAGTTGCTCGCCAATTGCCACGAGATTACCCAGATCGGCGGGAAATGGACCCAGTTCAATCTCGCGGTAAGGTAGCTCAGATATGATGTCCTCGGCAAAATATTCATTCGACTGGATTGACGTTGTTGGACCAACTCTAACCCGGATAGTGCGCCGCTCATACTTGACGTCGCTACTGTCGTTGACCTGGATTGGGTCTCGAGCTATTTTGGAGTGTGCGCGTCGGGCGCGGAATGTGTTGAAATCATGCATGATGAGCATGCGTGAAGTGGCATTGTCCCACGAAATCCGGCGTTGTCCCACACAGAACGTCGGGAGATAGGCCCAAGGCTCAGAGAACATATGTGATGCGCGCGGTCCCCATTCTCTCCATGGCACTCTATCAGTGCTTTTAAGTAGTTTGGAAGTATGTTCTGCTGCTGTGAATAACTCTTTGCGCGACAGCATGAGGGAGTAGCTGACTGTGTGCCAGGCTTCTGTAGAACAGATGCACAGTGACAGGGGGATGATGCCTTGCATCCAGTCATTCGAGAAAGGAAGTCGTTGATAGCGAGCATGAGTCCGAGTGGAGTCTGAACACCTCTCTTGAGAGTAATGGCAGAAAATGTTGTGCCTGTATTGCATTTTGCTGCGTAAAGGTGGGAGTGCGAGGTTACATATCCTCAACAATGAGGGCTCAGATTCCTCTAACTGGGGAACATGGAATAGTGTGATCGCATCTTGTCCCAAAACAGCGACGATATCAGAAGAAATCATGGCGAAGCTTGGCCCCTGTATTTCATCTCCACACTTGATCTAGAAATTCGGTCTAGTGGTGGAACAATTGCTGCAGATCTTGGACACTCACACGAACTACACGCCCTGTTTTCCATTCTACAAGATACCATCGACAGAATTGGCTATTGTCATTCACCCAACTTCCTTGGCTCAAGTGCACGAGGACCGTATCACCTAAGACTTCAGCTTGCGCCCACAAGGTATAATTACTGGTAAACCGCGGGACAATGGTCAACACAGGGTTTGCAGCTAGAGGGTGCATCTCGCCCGTGAAGAAGTCCAGAAATTGTATGAAAACCGTAGATTCCGCCATCTGCAAGCTTCACATAAAGGATCCCATGGGTGAGACGGGGAGAAATAAGTGAAAGAGGAGGCTTACGGGGATGTTGATATAATGACAGTCATGTTAAGCTCTGTCGCAAAGACCTTATCGATCGGCACACCATATGGCTCTAAATCGACCCTGGTCCAATTGTCATTGCCCGGAGACGACGAAAAAGTAGGGTCGTATATCGAGAGATAGTGGTACCCGTGTGGGAGGTTGAATCGCATTCCGATGAGGAAGTTATCGCAGATCCGGTACGGGAGGTCCCTGTTCCCCTCCGGACATGGCACATCGCGTGCGAGGGTGCGCGTCCTCAGAACATCCCATGCACGCTCCCAACGCTGCAGGATTTCGAGACGACGCTTCACAGGCGTGTCCGAAGACGGAATGTCCACGACGCAAGAGTTCTCTCGCGATATTATATATTGCAAGAGTAAGGAATTTCCGACTAGATTTGAAAAACCTTTACAGGTTTGCCTGCACGCTCGAATATCGCGGGGAGGTAGAAATAAAAAAATTTCTTGAAGCAACTCGATGGGAAGCATCTGCAAAAGTAACGACATTGCTGTTGTCAATAAAGGTGAGGAGTATGAGGCATCCAAAACGAAAGATCGATAAGAGAGCGCAAAATGGGGGCTCTGAGATCTGAGATCTGAGTCCTGGGGCATAGCCACAAGCGAACGCGCGCTAGTACAGTTCCCCCCCTTGCCTGGAGCCACACACAGCCCCAGTACTCGACACTGCTGGTCCCCGCGCACAGACACGATCGTCGCGTCGAGCAGCAAAGACAACAACGTGATGATCTGTCAGGTGAACTCCGCTTTTGAGGACTGGAGCACAGACGGCTCGGTGCCGCGCGACTTGGGTCAGTTGCTTAGCAACGCCACGCAAAGTTGGCCAAGTGCTTTGGTACCCCACCGCTCAGCACGTCCTCGCGAACGCCGTCTGTTACCACACGGTCAAACTGTGGGACCTCAATGCACCCGAGTCTCCCCGCTTGGTGCTTACGCTGATACCATGCAGAGCCCCACATTCAACCTCACAGGTCAGCTCCTCTTCACGACCTCACGCGATCACAAACTCCACCCGTTTTACCCACGCACTGGTAGCGAGGCAGTCTGCGTGGGTGAAAACCACGACGGTGTCAAAGGCGCGCGGGTCGTCTGGACGTGTGAGAGACTGGCGTGTTCAAGAGCTTCAATGTAATCACGCTCGGCCAATCTGCGGGCATCGTGATGCCATTCTAGAGCAACAATAGTATGCTCTTCCTCGGTAAGCAGGTTCCCGCTTGAGCCAGAACCCTTTTTTTGCCGGAGTGCCATCGCTAATTGGATTTGTGCAAAAATATAGTATGGGAGCGATAACTTGCACACGTTGGACGAGCGCAGGTCGAGTGAACCCCAGTATGTGATGTGCTTTTTCCCCCGGTGCGCCATCAACACGTCAGAATGCAAGATTGCGTGCGTACAAGCTGATGGCATGTGCCGTCGAGCCCATCGCGTTCACAGTCCCGCACAAGGTATAACTCTCCCGCCCCCTCGTCCCATCATCGCTGATATTTACACCCACACCCACGCTAGTAGTCCAATTCTCTTTCCAATGCGACATTTTCCCGCCTGCGCCATCGGTGGAGTCCGCAGTGTCCGCCGGCAAGTTGTTCTCCGGCAAACCAGTCTCACTCAAATTTGTATCGCTCGAAACTGACGCCATCTCCACCGCAGGAGCTGCATTTTCCTAGCATCCGCTGGGGCTGCGCCAACGCGGTCTACGACGGCCCCAGCCCCCCGGCCCGACCCCAGCTCGCTTTGGGACCGTCCTCCCCCCCGTGGCCCGTTCCAATTCACGAAAGTGGCGAGCGAACTGACACCCATCTCCGTCTCTGCTTCTGAGAAAACGTCTACGGCCTCGCTCATATCGCCAGCCGAAGTGCCGATTCCGCCATCTCTCTTGACGTCAACATACGTTTCAGACGTGCGCTTTCCCATCCCCCCCATTTGTATTTGAGGGCTCAAACACATTGTAACAAGACCCAAAACCAGAAGCCACGTCATCTATGGCTTTGCCGGAGGTTAACGAGCGACTGTATCCTCATTGCTTGTCAAGAAACGATCGCATTTGGCCTATGCCGCCCTCCGTTTTTAATTAGGTCATGTACTCTATACATAAAATGGTTGTTCGGGTTTGAAACGGGCGGAGAAAAACTATTGCGGTTACAGTACAAGGTCGGCTTCGCAGTGGATGTCACATTCCCGCATATACCTTCAGCTAGTAGGAAGTGCCATCGTTGACAGCGCCAACCTTGCGTATAATACAGTATTCTCAAATACACGCTTTGCATCGTCAACGTTCAGATGGCACGGAACTTGTAGCAGATCGAAACCGCGCAGGTGCATCCTTTGCGGAACCAATGCCAAGTGGGTGGGACAGTGGACGGGTGCCGGGTGGAGAAAAAACGTGCTGGGCAACTTTTTTTGAGTACAAGAGAGGTATGTAGAGGGCAAGATAAAGGTTCACATGAGATGCCTCCGAGTGGCATTCCAATGGGTACTGTACAGTATTCGTTTTGGCTGCATGTAATCACGTGGGCAAAAGGTCACATGTTTACTAGTAAAAGTGTTTTCAAAAGTTTGACCAGGTGCGTTAGGCCATCGAAGCCTTTGAAGGGCCTTGCTCTGCTTCCAGAGAATCATTTATTTACAGCCCCTGTAAGCTCTTAACACAAATTGAAGCAGGGTGAACCTCGCCCTTGAGGAAATCCAAGAACCGCAAGACAACCGAACTCGGATCACATTAGCCGATGATACAAAGAGAAATGACTAGAAGGGGGGCTTACTCGGAAACTGATGTAATTACTGTCAAGTTTTGCTCCGTCGCAAAGACAGAAGATATCTGCTCCCCATAAGGCTGATAATCGACCCAGGTCCACTGCAATCGTCCTGAATAGGGTCATGGATCGCGAGATAATAGTAACCTGGCGGGCTTCCATAGCGCACTCCGAGGAGAAAGTTAGAGCGGATCGTGTAGGTGAGGTCGTCCTTCCCTCCCGGAACTTGCAAATCACGCACGAGGGTGCGCATCCTCAGAACCTCCCATGCACGCTCCCAACGCTGCAGCGCTTCGAGACGACACTTCACAGACATGTCTGTCGACGGAATGTCCACGATACAAGAGTTATCCCGCAATAATATATATTGCAAGAGTGATGAATCTCCGATAAGTGTGGAGAACCTTTTACAGGTTTGTCTGCATGTGCGAATGTCGCGGGCGGGGAGGTAGAAACAGAACGATCTCGTGGAGCAGCTCGATGGAAAGCATCTGCAGAAGCAAAGACATGGGTATAAGTGAGGGTGAGGCGAGGCGAGGCACCCAAAACGAAAGGGAAAGTGATTAGCCAAGCGCCAACTGAGGACCCCATGGCGCTAAAAGTATATATCAGACAGTGTCACAGTGGAACAACTTGTTCTCAATATCCCAACGTGTTGGAATACCAACACCGGCGCGACGTTACCAAAGTCGAGAAATTGGACCAGATAGTACACGTTTTAGTTAGAAGGACATTAGCCTCGGTATCAGATTAAACGATCGAAGGACTTATTGTTATAATAACACCATGCCTAGCCGTTTCACGTTTCA
>QFDX01006268.1:0-51766 GCA_003315875.1 Lactifluus piperatus | reverse complement strand
GGAACTCCTGAGTCTCGGCGACGCTTGGCAGTATATTGTTTGAAGGTGACCTCTAATTGTAGATACACTAACACCTGTTTTGAATACGTTTTCCCCTCACCAGGATGCTTACCTTCCCCAGCGGTTGATGGACAAACTTATGTGCTTTATCAACTACACTGAAATGGCGCGTGTGACCGGAGTGCCCTTCAACTACCTTCTATCTCGCGGCCAATCTATCAAGGTGTTGTCTCAACTCTTCCGAAAAGCCAATGATGAAGGCTACCTTATTCCCACATTCAAAGGGGAAGGTAAGGGCGTCCTATGTTTTTTTAGTCTTCATCACTCACCTGTTTGCTAGGGACCGATGAGCAGTATGAAGGTGCCACAGTCATAGAGCCTAAGAAAGGCTATTATGATGTGCCAATCGCGACACTGGATTTCAGTTCTTTGTACCCGTCTATAATGATGGCACACAACTTGTGTTACACGACGCTGTTGGACAAGAATACCATTGATCGATTGAATCTCCAAAAGGATGTTGATTACATCCAGACGCCCAACAACGGTGCGCCATACGACTTTCTTCCCACTTAACATCAGCTCAGGCCATCTCGAAAGATCTGTTCGTGAAACCATCACGACGGAAAGGTCTTCTTCCTACTGTGTTGGAAGACCTGATCAGTGCGCGTAAGCGTGCGAAGGCCGACTTGAAGAAGGAAACGGACCCTTTCAAACGTGCTGTGTTGGATGGTCGGCAGCTTGCCCTGAAGGTGGGTTCATCTGTTGTGCGCGACTTCTTGCAGTCTGCCCATTCCCGTGTAGATTAGCGCAAACTCGGTATATGGTTTTACTGGGGCAACGATCGGAAAGCTCCCCTGTCTAGCCATCTCATCGAGTGTAACAGCGTATGGCCGACAGATGATAGAGAAGACGAAGGCGGTGTGTACACCTTGAATCCTGGTGGGGGAATCTGTATGACCCCTTTCTCTCATTGGTCCAGGAAGTCGAGGCGGAGTATTGTGTTGCTAACGGTCATTCACATAACGCAGAGGTCATATACGGTGATACCGATTCCGTTATGGTTAGATTTGGGCCAAACGAGTTGGATAAGGTCATGGCCATGGGTACAATGCATCGCTTCTTCATACGGCCCAATTCTAATGACCCGACTCAGGCAGCGAGGCGGCGGAATTCGTTACCAAGAAATTTGTGAAGCCCATCAAACTTGAGTTCGAAAAGGTCTACTACCCGTACCTGCTCATCAACAAGAAACGCTATGCGGGGCTGTACTGGACTAAACCGGAAAAGTACGACAAAATGGACTCGAAAGGCATTGAAGTGCGCTCTATCTCTTCATTAAGAATGCCATCAACTGAAGAAAAACTTCAGACAGTGCGCCGTGATAACTGCCGCCTTGTGTCGACGGTCATCGAGACGTGCCTTCACAAGATGTTAATCAACCGCGATGTAAAGGGGGCCGAAGAGTGCGTTATATTAGAGAGTTGTCATGCTCCCTTCTGATCTTGATTCATGATTGTTCCAGTTATACGAAACAAATCATAGCGGATCTCTTGCAGAACAAAGTGGACATGTCACAGTTGGTGATCACGAAAGCTCTCGCGAAATCTGGTAGGCATTGATCATATAACTTATTTGGGCCTAGCTTAACTTGAGACATATAGACTACTCGGGCAAACAAGCGCATGTTGAGCTCGTTGAACGAATGAGGCAACGCGATGCAGGTAAATGCAAATGAAAGATCAAGCGAGCACAGCTCTAATCCTCGCGTAAGGCTCTGCTCCGGCCCTCGGTGATCGAGTGGCATACGTGATAGTCAAGGGCATCAAAGGTGATGTCCCTGAACCTTTTTCCATAGTCATCCTGCTTACTTGACTGTAGGAGCCGCCGCTTACGAGAAGTCCGAAGATCCGCTCTATGTCTTGGAGCATAATATCCCCATCGATACGAAATATTACTTGGAAAATCAACTCTCGAAACCATTAATGCGCATATTCGAGCCAATTTTGGGCGACAAGGCTGCCTCGTTGCGTGCGCCGCGTCTACAGTTTTCCCTCACAGGTCGGGCTATACTGAGTTTCCGCTTAACTAGTTTCAGGAGAACATACAAGGACCATACAAATCGCAACTCCAACAGTTGGCGGACTTATGAAATTTGCTGTAAAGACCGTCACATGCTTGGGATGCAAAACGCCCCTCCGAGCAAACAACAGCGTCAGCAGTGCGTATCGCTTATGCTGCCCATACCACATTCGTTCACCGCCATCAACTGGTAGATGGCGCAGTTTGTGATAATTGCAGGCTGAGGATGAACGAGTTGTACCACAAACAAGTACGGTCATTTGTTTGGTCGTATCAGCCACCAACTAATGTATCAACTTGTGTGGAGGTAACCACAACCTCGGAAACACAGGTAAAATTCGCAAGACTATGGACGCAGTGTCAACGTTGCCAGGGCTCTCTCCATCAGGTAAGACGGTCGAAAGGCGGATCTACTGACGCGATGATGACCGTTTGACTGCAGGATGTCCTGTGCACCAGCAAGGACTGCCCAATATTTTACATGAGGAAGAAAGCTCAGAAAGATGTAGAAGATGCCGTTGCCATGCTGGCACGCTTTGATGATGAAATTTGGTAGTTATTTATACCCACTATAGATTACACCATGCCCAAATAGGTAACACTGCCATAATGTATAATATTCCATACAGCGCTGGTGCAGTCACCGCACCGCTCTTGCACCTAAATGGCCTATCCTCATGACATGGTACAGTATGTGGCAGCACCGCCGTCGGGTGTGATTTTGATGGTAATTGCAAAGTGACAGCATGCCAGCTCGGAACCTGTCAAAAGGGCAACTAACGGACTAAATCCGACGACGTACCTCGGTGCTGTGCTAGATAAACACCTCCGACGTGGCAGGGAAACAAGATATATTGTACTATGGTCTACTGGATCAGATCCCTGGCGAGCTAATCAACTATTTAATTAAGACATTAGGTACGATACTATCCAAGATATAGCCCGATCAATAATGAAGAGACTTAGAAGCACCACATCCTTCTACGAGCATTCAGCAAGACTTTCTCTGATCCGCTTACAGAATGAAACGGGTCAGCTGGAGAATAGGCATCCAGCTTCCCTCCGAGACTTGGATGACGCCAATCAGCATCACGTCGTTGAAGGTGATGCCGTTCGGCCCGACAAACCAGGGCGAGCCTGTATTGTTGTAAGGTTGCTCGCAGTTCTAAAACCGTTAAATTTCCGAGCTCACTGCCAGGATCGGGATAAAGCTTACTATTAAGTATTGTCGCACCCTACTGCCCACGTGCTTGACAAACCTTTCGAGGCTAATAAAGTTTCTATCGGGAGTCTGGTCCCTGAGTTGTACTTGTTGCTCGGAGGTCATATAGCCTGGCCACTACGACAAGAGCGGTGAGTGAAAAAGCGCGCCATCAACGGCATACAAAGAACAAACACTGATGCGAATCTTGGTAGTGGTCTTCGCACCGAGCGGCGGCGGCTCATTTGCGTTCTGCAGCGACAACTGTCCTGCAGCAGCGTAAGAGACGGGCACGCCTAGGCTCCCATCCGTGTTCACGAAGAACACGGGGAGATTCAACACGGCCTGCCCGACATAGCGGCGCCAGTCTCCCTGGCCATGAGGAGCCCAAAGCTGCTGGGGGACGACAGTACCACGCCCAACAACATAGTCCAGAAGCCAAGCGAGTTGATTGGGCCCGATCTGGTGGGCCCGGCAATGGGGCATTCTATTGGCGACGAAGAATATCCGTGGCGACTGTGGGTAGGGAATGGTCTGCACCTGTCTTGAATCTTGTACTTTGAAAAGGCAGCATAGATACATGCTTGCATCATGCGGGCTGAATGTCTGGGAAATGTAACCATCGACGAGAAGGCTCATCTGCAAGGCCTCGCGTCAAAAACAGGGGAATGGACAGGTGTCGACGATGCACACCTTGTCTACAAAACGATTGAGTATAGAGTGAAGTTGGGTTGGGTTGGATGGGTTGTGATGTAGAGGGCCATGAATCGCAGCCTTAAAATACCTCAGCTTTCCTTGCTCACCGGTGCTTTCTTTCAGCGCAGCCTCTGTGTGAAGGGCACAAAGATCAAGTAAGTTCTTTCCCGATGCAGCCACAATAATCATAGCAGCAAGGACGAGCAAATAGCGCCGCTTCCGTGGAGTTGGTCCTACATCTGACTTGCACAGCGCCTCCAGTGTTGGTAGTCCTAAGAGAGGAAAAAAAGCAGATTTTCCTAGGTATCAGTACAGCTCAACCGAGATTCATGTCACTGGGTGCGTCGTGAAATAACCTTGAAGGTGCCCAGCCGGTCATATTTTCCTTCTGGGCACATCTACAGTAGGATTGTAGGGGTGGATGAACTGAACTGACTGAGTCTCAAGCGAAAGAAACACCGGATCTTCGCCGAAGGGCAGCCCTCTCCCGTCGACCAGGGACTCGTTTCCAACCGCCGGATATACAGTATATGTACTTTCTTTCCATTAAGAGGACGAGTCTGAAACGACAAAGGGTCGATGGATGATGGAGTCAGCCAGGGAACAGTGCATCAGTATCAATGGAGATTGTCGCCGTGACCGCCGCCGACCAGCCCTGACATTTTCAGAAAGGCTAGGCTATAAAATAAGACCGCGAAAGGAATAGAGTCGGGGCCATGACGGAAGTTAAATGATCAGCGCCCTTGGTTTTGTTGTCGAATTTGGGTTCCTGGGACAGCGCAATACAGAGGTCTGTGATTTTTCGATGGGTATATGGATGTTGATATGACAAAGCATCTGCACACGACCGGCGTTTCTTACTGCTAATAGAAAATGTTGTTTCTTTAGCGGCCACAGTGTGCGCCACATAAGACTATCATACACCACCCCAACTGCCAGTCGCGAATGGGGAAGCGCTAGAGAGGCCTGGCTTAGCGCGGAAGACCAGGAAGGGTCAAAGTCATCATTTATGCCATGTTCATACTGAGTCACTTGACGGAACTGTCTTGTCTGTCACAGGTTTGGAGGTGTCAGCAGTTCAAAAGCGAGACTGACCAAATAATAATAATAAATTGGGACAGGGACAGTTGATGCCCGCCGTCTCTGGCCTGTCATGTCTGGGGTCACGAGGACTGCTTAGTCACTGGACATCATTGCGCGTCGCGACGCGTCAAGTCACGCGTGACAATCTCGTGTTTAGCGTGAGCCCTCGCTTCCAGTCATCCAGTCCAATGGCACCCTCCCGTTCAACACGCCATCCCCGTGCTCAACCTCTCTACGCGGATGGTTCATCCAGTGAAAGCGATGAGGAGCAGACTCCTCGTCAGCGTACAAAGTCTCAAGCAATTCGCAAGCGCATAAGCGAGCCCCACGACAAAAGCTTTGTGGATAATATGAGTCCTAGTCGGGTGCCACTCAAGGCGGTCAACATCAATGATGATACAGCAGAGAAGCGTAGAAGAAGGAAGAGTGCAAAGAATCCTCCGATTGAAGCTGGGCCGTCAATGAGTAGTAGACAAGACGAAACAGAGGATAGTGGAACCCAAGCACATTCGCGGCATAAGCAAGCCCTCAAATCCATAATCGTTGAAACACCGATTATTGATGTACCTATCGACGTTCGGAACTCGAACTATGAAGAATGGATGAAGATGGCAATGGATAACGTACCTTCTCTAGCATGTAGACCTCCCCGATTGGCTTATGTTTATGTTTGCAGAAAATCAACCAGGCTAACTCATGGAACTTTGCATTGATCGACTACTTCCACGATATGTCTCTTCTGAGGAATAATGTCGACAATTCTATCAACTTCCAGCGGGCCTCTAGTACATTAGATGGCTGTGTCAAGATTTGGACAAGTCGTGTTGACAGCGTCGGTACTGAGACAGGGAAACTCCTAAGTAACCTTGCTTCGGACGGACGAGAGGCCGAGGATGAGGAGCCAACTTCTGATAACCCTGATGCCCACGAACCATCCCAAAAGAAGCGCAAGGCGACCCACAGATCAGAGTCTACTCTCGCTAAAAATGCCGCCCAGTTGAAGAGCAAGAAACTTGATTTAGAATTCAGTGTCGATCCGCTCTTCCGGAAAACTTGCGGAGATTTTGACGAGGGTGGTGCCCATGGTTTGCTGATGAATCACCTTGGTTTGGGGGTTGGCAGTGAGGGCGCCCTCCGTGTCATATTCGATGCGAGCGATCCCATGGGGAAGGTTGGAGAAGAAGAAGACCTGCTTGAACCCGAGGATGACATCGATTTGACTTCTCTTCGCCGTAAGGGTGTTTCCTTCTTCATTCGAGCGCTCCTCACCTTGTCGGCGCAGATGACTTTCTTCCAGACTTGGAAGTCTTGGACCGAAAGGCCATTTCCCACTCCCTGGAAGGTTTCTCGTTTTCAAGAGACACCTGGGCTCTTGACGAAGCCGCACTTTATCGCGATGACTCTCCGCTTGTCCAAGATGACGGGAGCGATGAGGTTAATCACTTTGAACCTGGTGACGTTGTCGATGCTGGCCAAAATGCCCTTCCAGAAGAGGACTTCTTTATGGGTGATCAGGCCGTTGGAGATGATTTTGGTGGAGA
Organism: Lactifluus piperatus; assembly: GCA_003315875.1. NCBI lineage: Eukaryota > Fungi > Basidiomycota > Agaricomycetes > Russulales > Russulaceae > Lactifluus > Lactifluus piperatus. Next base: position 45,163 of record QFDX01006268.1, on the reverse strand, counting down.
TGACCCAGTCGCTGGGGATTATGGTGACGAGAATGACCCACCCGCAGACCTCCGTACGACCGGCGCCGACGGTGATCACCTTATGCCCTTAGACCCCCATAGAGCCCCAAACGAGCGTGCTCTAATCATGGCTATGACTGATGCGGAGGGCGAAGGTGGAATGTTGGACTACTTTGATCAGTCAGTTCTCAAGAATTGGGCAGGACCTGAACACTGGAAGTTACGCAAAACTGTGCGGAGACGTTCGTGTATTTTTCCCCATATCAGCGCCGTCGTGTTTGAAAGAACTCTATTGTGCAGCCGAGACTACAGAAGCCGCAGCTGCTTCTAAGCCGAAACGAGAGAGGAAAGAGGCATTCAAAATTGACTTCCTATCTCCCGCGGAGAAAGATCTCAAGGAAATGGCGAAAGAGCTCTTCGCGCCAGTTACTCGGGGCGCAGGTGTTACTCTTCCTAAACACTCCTCGGTAAGGGGTTCCAGGGGGAAGAAAGGCAAGGCTAAGGAGAAGCAAAATGACCACACGCTCCCGGACGATATGCATTTCTCTAGTCGGCAATTAGTCACGCTATTCTTAAAGCCAAAGTTCTCAGTGAGCCTCCCGTTTGTGCTGTTGTCCGGGGATAACTGAATCGTTCCCGCAGCTGAGAATGTGCGGTCAGCGCGCTCCGCTCAACGAGAACGGCGATGGCGAAGTCGACGAGAAATTCTGGGCACAGGCAGCTGCTGATCAAGCCGCAGGGCGTGCTGCATCAGATGGCGAGGAAGGTAAGACTACACCCCACGATGCTTGACAAGCATATTTCTAATCCCTGCAACTTATCCCATGCTAGCTGGAGATGGAAGCACGATACCATTTAATACCCAATTCTTCCATGACGATTACGACGATGGTCCTGGCTTCGACGATGGCTTTGATGGTGATCTACCTGGAACTGCCGATCCAGGAGAGCAAGATCTGCTTGCGGAGACGCAGAGCAAGTCAAGACGCGTCCGTCCGGAATTTGTCAATTATACCAAGCGCGCGAAGCGTGTTGACGTCCGGAAGCTGAAGGAGAATATATGGAAGGGTCTTAAAATTCCCATTCCTGAGCATCCCGACAACGCAGAGATGATGGTGCGAGATGTCTGCGGAACTCGCATCCGTAACTTGACTCACTTTCGTCCCTCACTCGATAGGACGTTGACAGGGACGCTTGCGATGTCACCAATCCCGAGGAAGCACGCGCGTTCGATGACGTGATCGTCGGGTTGCAGCGTTCATACCCCGAAGATAAGCTGGCTGAGATTAGCACGAGCTTCTGTTTCATCTGCCTTCTCCATCTCGCAAATGAGCGTGGGCTTAAGCTTGAGACGGGAGACGCTGCACCTCCATCCGCCTCAGGGGTAGAAGAGAACGGCACAGTCGGAAACATCTGGAGTCTGAAGGTCAGTCGGATGCCTCTGACGCGTCTAGTTCTTGACGCTAACAGAGCGACAGGTCTACCGGGACTTGAATGCTACGCCAGCAGCGTAGCTGAGACTGTGTCATAGCACGCTGTTAACCTCGTCATTTTTTGTTGTATTAATTTAAGCTCTTGATCTCCTGCCTTTCTACTGTTGTCTGTCCTCCTTGCTCAACACCGTCACCCGGCTGTTGTTCGAGTTATCATCCTATTTATTACTGGTTTCCATTGCGTATGAGGACATAAGTGTATGAAAAATTTTCCTCTAGAAAACTTTCGAAATGTAGGTATCAGGTAGGTAATAATGAAATGTTTGTCAGAAGTGATAATGGACAAGTGCGACCCAAAAAAAAAAGGGATACAGTCAAGTACGGTAAGGCTACAGAGGACTAATGATACAGTAATAGTATGATATCCACAAACTGAAAACTAAGGATATATGTTGGGCACAGCCAGGTGCAATGTTGAGGGTGTGTGATGAATGTGAGTGCAATAAGAGCAGTGATTGGTGGCCATTTAGCGGAACTTGCCCTTCCAGGCAGTCCACACAGCATCAAGGCGCCTGTTCTTGCGCGAAGACAGCTCGCTGAACTCGTCATACGCCTTCTGGGGAAGTTCGAGGACGTCATGGGGGATAGTCAAGATGTTATCGTTGTCGAACACAGCGAGAAGGTCATTCGAGTTGATACGAGCACATGGAATGTCCGATACGAGGAAGGTGCGATCCGTATCATTGGACGGGGTAAATGTGTACACGTCAAGGAAACGTTCAAACTTGTCGTGTGGCCGAGAAGCTATGATAAGAGGGGTTTGGTTGGTTAGTACTGGATGTGCACAAGAGTTCGTGAGGCAACTGCCCACCTTGAACGACCATAACCCGACGCTGCACAAGAGCGACTGCGACAGATCCGTAACTCAGCATGGCGGGTGATATGATTGGAGGTTGGGGAGTTGTTGGTGGTGAAAGTCTGGTTTGAGACGTGGCACACTCAACAAAAGAGGCGTCCAAAAGACGATATCGTGAGTCACACAGGATGCATGGGCCTTAAATGACAGTGGTTGCTATTGTCCTGTAAGTATCGCAAAGTAATTGTCAAGATAAGGTAAAGTAAAACGAAGACAATAACGACTTGTTGCGAAAGCGAAAGACAAAAGCGAAACGAGGCGGGGAAGCAACCACGTGATTTGGCGAGTACAAAAGGGAGCTTACGTACGATGTGCGCCACGTGGCTTTCTTTCACCTCAAACGAACGAATCACTTGTTCTCCGCCGACTTGCGTCTGCTCAGACTTATTTGGTGCTCCTTGTTAGCTCTCCAACCCCCTCACCGATAATCCGGTCGGAGCGTGGATCCATGGGCCAATCAATTGTACGTACGACGCATCCAATTGGAGTTTCAACATTCTGCGCATGCGCATGCGGTTGTTTCCCAAACCCAAACTAAACGTGCCCGTGCCTGAAACCTGGTAGACTCCAACCAACTGCGATCAGGCCACAAGGGGTTCAGCTAGAAACCCGAACGGTGCTCTGTTGTAAAGAGTGTCTGTCCGACATACATACATCCCCATACATTCGATTATCGCCTTTCTGTGGGCGTATCATCCGCCGGCGGGGAAGAGCGAGGCGTATCAATAAAAGAGAACGGACCACACCCGGTGGGATATATTTGCGAATTCCGGCGGTTGCTCGTTTGTTTATCGAGCGCTGCTTGCCGGCGTTTCTGTTTCCGTCGCGATGTATGGGCGTTCGAAACAATCAGGCACCGTAACTTACGAGGTGTATGGAAGAAGGTGCCATCTGACACGTCGACGGCCAGCTTGTGAATCAGGCAAATGGATGGCTCGCACTCTCGCGTCTCTTGTTGTGGGCCCTCGCAGTACTCCGCTGCGCACTAACGCCTCTCAATTCCCACGTCCGGTGATCACGAAATACGATTTCGATGATGAGAGGAGAGGACCGTGCACCGGGGCAAGTTCACAGATCGCGTGGAAGGTTGATCCGGTGGTCTTGTAGGGCGAGTAGAGTGCGGGATTATACACGTGCTTAACCTTGGCCGCTTTAATGGTACACAATATCAAGCCCTAAGTAGGGAAGCGAAGGGTGAATGTAATCATTGGCACCATTGATCGATGGTGGTGTTGGGGCTGGGCCCGAAACGTGGCCAGGCGGAATGCTGGGAGGATGGCGCCGCAACGGTACCTTTCATGTGATCTTCAGTCGAAACAACCACCCACGGCTAGCGTCAAGCCTAATTGGCATAGAGACCCGAAATAAGTATCGGGGACGCTCTCTCGGACGGTGGGCAGATGAGAACGCGATACATAAGCCTCCAACCATCCCGGCATGGTGGAACCGACGCAAAAGTCCCGCACTCACAGGGTACCTTTCCAGAACTCAGCCACATCTAGCACGCCACGCACAGCGGTTGTTAGAATGCTAAAGTAGGGTCGCCTGCCGTATAATGAAATTATAATTTATACTTTGAATAAATGCAGTGGTAGCGTATTGGGTTACGGATGGCGCGGATGGCGTGCTTATAGTTGGGTTCAACAACCTTCCATATCAACGGGGGTTGGAGAGCTATTTACGGGACAGCTTCAGGGTAAAGTTAGTCGCGTGGCGATGAGTATAATTGAGCCAGCGGTGCATCATGCAATGCCAATTGTCTTGCCACTACGTACAAAACAGAGCGCCGTTTCCACAGAGGAGGCGATGGCCTTTATTCTAATTGAGAAAGTAAATCGCACAGCAAATAGAATATAGTCAAGCGTGAGCTTAGCCCCAACGCGCGCGCCGCACAGCGCTGAGGGAGAGCAAGAACGGAAGTAATAGCCCACACTGCCCCGCTCCCTACAGACCAACATTCAGGGCAGGGATCCAGGTGCCAAGTCCCAATATGATCTATCGCTAATTACCGACCAGTTAAATGCATGGACGTGGAAAAAAAAACGGATGCGGCCCGGACATGCCACGGTTAGTGTAAGAGGCAGTGCTGTAGGGACCTGTTCGGGGTTCCTGTCGGGCGGTGCTGGCACCTCACCACAGTCCGTTCTAGTCGCAACGCACTTTATGGAACATCGCATCATATCCCGATAATAATCTCCGAAAACAAATAAGTTGCCGAGCACGGGTCGTATATCATCATCAACCTTGGCACCTCACGCGCGCAGCGCGCGAACCGAGAAACTCAACCCAGGAATTCGGGGAGGGGAGAGGGAGTGCAAGAAGAAGTTTAGCCAACGCCACACTGGCTAATCAGCAGATGTTTCAACCGCGGTCGGGCGCCCCGTGGGCAAAATGGAACCCTCTGCAACAAACTTTCTGCCCCCCCCTGAGGCCTGATGGCAGGACTGATGGCCCACGCGCGCGTGTCCCCGAAATGGTAGCCGATCATCATCACCTGGCACACGTGGCCGTGCAAACAAGTGCAGCACTACAGTCCACCCCACATTCTGGTCATGAATACATACCCTTTTCAATTCTCATTTACGCCATTTGTCGGCGCTCTTAATATGAATTAATTTTCTTAGTGTGGTTGTATGGGGTCGGGCCCTTTCTCAGAGAAGTTCAACGTCCCGTTCTGATGCATGGTCCCTTTCACATGAAAGCACCTCGGTTGGCAGCTTTCCGAAAGGGACCGTACGCCTCCGGAGCAAGGAACTTGCGGTAACTTCTCGGCAACAAAAAGGAAGATGGGGGAAGGGATGAGAAACAGAATTTGGAAAGTGTGGGAAAGTGAGCCAGGGCAGAGGGGATTGAACGAGCGCGGTGACGTCGAGATGTGCGGCTGCAATACATGGCCAAGTCATCCGCGGCCTTTCTTTGCCCCCCTCCCCCTCCCCCACTCCACCGTTCACTCTCACTGTCACTGTGCCCCCACAACCCCCCTTAATCCTTTCCCCTTCCCTCGGGACCGGCGGATCTCATCCTTGTACCCGCATCATTTCGTTAGCTTTTCATTTCCCACCCATGTTGATTGTTTCCGAGCGTCTCCACCTCACTTATCGTCCACTAAACAATTCCAGAATATGATTTGATGGAAGAGAAAAAATCTTCTTTTTTCTTCTTGTGTCTAAATTGGAGCAGGAGAGCAAAAGGAGCAGTAAAGTAACGTTTTGGGTAGAATCGAAACAACCGGTGACGCAAAAGAACGTTTCCGCGGCGACGGCGATCCGTCGAATTTCGACTCCCGTCTTCTACCCCATCCAAAAGTAAATATCACGCGAGAGTCAGGATGTTTGTTACTTCCGATCGATCGAGACTGTCGAGACTCGGCCAGAAGTAGGACAAAGACGCGTGATGAGTCAGTTGTGTAAAGTGATGCCATCGATGATTTGACTGGACCAGTGCGATAAGATACTTCCGTGCCTCACCCCTGCCTCGATGTTTCCGTAAGGGAAGGTCGCGTGCTACCATGCAGTGCGTGTCGACGTATCGATTCTGTTGCGGTACAGTACACCATACGTACCGTATTCTGTTCAGAAGAACCCCATTTTCTTGCACCGCACTTGTATAACCCTACGCCCACTCGGGCTTATGTTCGTGCAATTCAAGCTCTCAAAGATAAGAGGAACAACGAACAGGCCTGTCCTTGCACATAACTTGACGTAGCTAAATTTCCGTAAAACAAAGAGGGCGAGAGCAAGCTACCGTTGAGGAGTGTCAAGTGTTGTGAAGTTGTCGTGTGGCTTATCCACATAATCACGTGATAGACAGCCCTTCTTGCATTACTTCGTTCAGCGAACACATAGACTCGAGACATACGGTTAACGATCGCACGGCAAACACGAATCCCCAGGACAGATGAGTCGAGCGACAGCCAAGCCCGAAACGAGAATAGGTGAGTAGTGAAACCAAAAAAAAAAAAAAGATGTGAAAGAATTGAATAGCAAATATAGGCAGTTGAACTGTAGAATGTGCAACGGGGTCCAAGAAAAAACAAAGACACAATCTCAAGCTAATCATCAGCGAGGACTGCGACTGGTCTGAGGAGCTGAAGCTGCGCTTGCCAACTACCCTTGGATACGTGGTCAAGTCTTACAAGCACCAGGTCAAAGACATCGATGCGGTGTGGACCAACAGCCCAGGCTTCCTCTCCTTCCTCTTCCATTGGGCGATCTTTGTGTTCCTGTGTTAAGCAGTAAGAACCCAGTATCACAATGACTTGGAAATAGCCGTACAACAATGAATCGGCTAACGGATTTGGCCACATTCTTTGCCAACTTGCCACGTGTGATGGGTCCAGGAGGGTTACGGAAATCCCTTGTAGGGATCTGACGGCTCCAGGGTTGATAACCCGGCCACTAATTTGTATGGCGCCGGATCAGTTATACAGCATTGCAGCAGTAATCTGCAGGGTGAGACTTACGTTGATGCGGACCGAGATAGAGGGCCCACGTTCTTCGAACATGGGTTCATCGCGTGCAGCAAGACGTGCGAACCGACCATGCATGGCATCCCTCAGTGGGATCCCTTCTTCATCGGGCTTTTGCATGAAGAAGTGAATGGAAGGCTCGAGTTGCACTTCCTCGACATAGCGACGCCGGTCGCTTGACGTGTGGGGCTTATAACGCTTCTGCGGCACCATGGGTCCTCGCATATATTCACTGATCGGCAAGGGACGCTCTGGCTCCGGAGACAACTTCTATTGGAGCAGACTCGTTAGATCGACGCACACAAAGACAGCATATCAACGAACATGATGATGCGTGGACCATGAGGGTTGCTGAAGTAAGGATGGTGAGACGGGGGACGGGGTGGGATGCGTGTGATATGTATCATGGACGAGTGGATTGGCGGGACTAGGGGGCGTCCTAGTCATCACGCTTGATGATGAGGAGCAGCCATAAGATGGCTCCAAAGCAGGAGTGTGCGGCGTCGTTGAGACTGAAGAGGACGGCCCGCGACCAAGGACGTACGTTGAGGCAACGGAGGTATCAACAATTATAGAGGGTATACTATTCATTATGGGCAGGACGCGGGGAAATGAAAATTGATCATCATCAAGGGGTCCGTGTCCAAACAGGCGGGATGTGGTTTGTTCCGGAGTAGTAGGGAATAAATCAAGGTGTAACATGTCCTCAAAAGCAGGGGATGGCGGGGACCACTGTTGAGTTGATCAGCGGTAAGTGAATGGGTATACGTCAATAAACAATGAGAGAAACTACCTGCTGCACTTCTTGGCGGCCACCGATTTGAATTGAGTCAGGCTAGGTGGGGTGAGCTCCAGTTCCGGAAAGGACTGTGCATGAAATAACATACCTTAGAGGGCACGTGGATAAGAGACGAACTGTTCTCGAAACCAGGCGATGGGGGCCACTATTTAGTTGCTCAGCAGTAAGCGAATGGGTACACGTCAATAAACGATGAGACTACCTGCTGCGTTTCTTGGCGGCCACCGATTTGAATTGAGTCAGGCTAGGCGGGGTGAGCTCCAGTTCCGGAAAGGACTGAGCATAAAATAACATACCTTAGAGGGTACGTGGATAAGCGATGGACTGTTGTCGAAAGCAGGCGATGGAGGCCACTGGTTAGTTGCTCAGCAGTAAGCGAATGGGTACACGCCAATAAACGATGAGAGGAACTACCTGCTGCGGTTCTTGGCGTCGAAATGAGTCAGTCTAAGTGGGGGTAAGCGCCGGTTCCGGAAAGGACCGATCATGGAACAACATACCTCAGAGGCGGGGATAAGGGATGGGTTGTCACTAAGGTAGGGTGAGTAATAGTAAGAGCTGTCGGACATTCTTTGAACTCGGGGAGGGATGATGCTAGGGTGGCGTGGCGGGAGGGTGTCTGAACACAGGGACGGTTGGGGGCAGAAGGAAGCAAGACGAGGGGGGAAAGTCAACACACGCTGTTTATGAATGGGTCAATGTAACAAACAGAGGTGCAGATGGCAGTGCGTCCTGTGAGGGATTTGGACAGCGGGCGGCGGAGCCTTTATAGTAAATGGTTGGGCGAAGCGGATATGAGGCAGGACAAGATATACACAGAGACAAATAAATGGTAAAGGAGGACCCACCCAATTCCTGGACTCGGGCGGCAGATCTGCCAGATTTACTCAGATATACTCGGACTTTGGCCTGAGGTGTGGCGTCCCGAGTAAAATTTCAAGCGTCCGTGCGTCCCAAGGCATAACTGGTTGGTCGCCAACAGTAGATCAAGCCGAGATGCGAAAGTTATGATTGAGGAGTTTGAAATGGGGCTGGGAAATAGGGCGATTGAAGGGCGCTTAAGAGGCATCCAAGGGGGGGATTGAAGGAGACAAGGGAACGTCTACGGAATAGTTAAGCAGAAAGGGCACGCATATACCGATTATCTGATTCGGGAGGGAGAATGTGGATGACATTTCACTTCACTTCACTGAACGGAGTGAGAGGAGATATCCGATGTGGCAGTATGCCGTGTACGCACGGCAAGGTCGGGGGCTTTGGGGGCCCTGGAGTGGTGTGTGGCAGGGGTAGAGAGGGCGCTGGCGGCGGTGAGCGCTCTAGTGGCCTAAATATGCGCATACATTCGATTCCCACGCACGTGAGGCTTACTCCTTTTGGTTATTCAATTCAATTAAACCTCTACAACTGCTATTATCAACCGTTCATGTCTTCCCTTGCTGGTGCACTCGTATCTCCAGATGTCAATACATACAACAACCAGAATAATCAAAATTCGACGCAAATCGACATGCACACCTCCTCATTCGATGACTTCTCATCTGACACAGCCACCGGACGTCACCCAAAACAAGACGATGAAGAGATGGGCGACCTTTTCGGAGAGGATGCCAATGTAGACTATGTTCACCACAGTCGGTTAGTCTTCCCCGAATTGCGTGACCTGCACTGCCCCGTTTATTTTATTCATCAATCGTTAGTGACCAGCATCAGACTTCGGCCGCCCCCAGCGCTCCCGAGTCAAGATATTCCTCACCTGCCTCCGCTCCACCTCCGGACGATGGTATTTCTTCTCCGGATCGAAAACGAAGGCAAGCCTTGGAATATGAAGAAGAAGAAGAACCTAATCCGCTCGTTGAGCACCGCCTGGAAGCTTCAGTTTCTATTCCTAATATTCCTCTGCCAAGCAGTTCAGACAGACATGTGCGCGTCCAGAAAGTACACGACCGCTTCCTCGTCTTAATTCTTTTTTCTTCTCGTAGCATTGGGTCATTCGCATGCCCAATTTTGTCAAAGTGGACTCCAAACCTTTCCACCCTGACACTTACATAGGACCGGAACACGAGGAGGATTTCTCCGGCGGTACTCATGAACGTGACATGGGCATCAAGCTTCGCGTAGAGAACACTGTGCGGTGGCGCTGGGTAAAGGGCAAAGACAATCAAGACGTTAGTCCCCTTGTATCATTTTTTCTCTTATATCATGCACTGACGTGCACACGCTGGTATAGCGTCGCGAATCGAACGCTCATGTTATTCGATGGTCAGATGGCTCTATGAGCCTCCGACTAGGCAAAGAGTACTTTGACATAAACCAAGTCGTTGATAGCTCCGGTTCTGCTCATCGACAAGCATTCGGTATATCCCAAAACTCGCAGTCACAATCTCAGGGAACGCCTACACCTGTACCCGGAAAGGCCCACGGTCTTACATATCTCGTTGCCCAGCACAAACGTGCAGAGATTTTGCAAGCCGAGGCAGCGATAACAGGTTTCCTTACGCTACGTCCAACGGACATGCAGTCCGAAACGCACCGCCTGGTCGTCCGCGCGGTTGGCCAGAAGCACAGCAAGGTCGCCCGTTTGCGCATGGAACCAGATAAAGACCCGGAACGCGAGAAACAAGAGCAAATACGTGCCTTTGCCAAAAAGCCACGCCAACCGCGGGGCGAGGATGGTGGCGGTAGCGGGCGTCGGCGTCGTGCCCCAGGTGGTAGCCGACGACGGTCCGGAGGTGACATGGATATTTGGAGCGACGACGAAGAACCCGGGTACGACGCCTACGGGAACGACGAAGACGACGGACGCAGTCCCAAGAAACGCCGTTCGCGCGAGCCGGAAGAGCGACGGGGCGGCGATTATCAGCCGGATGACTTCGTTGTTGCCGACTCGGACTATGATGACGTCGGTGGCCAAGCGTCTGATCGTGGCGCAGGTCAGAAAAAGGGTACGAATGAAGAGGTGGAAGAGGACGTTTTGGACAAGCTTGATGCCCAGATCAGCCAGCAAGAGGCTGACCGGAAAAGGCGACGGGACGAAGGTCAAGAGATGCCGGAAGAAGGCAATCAGGCGGGCGAGGCTGTCATGGATATTGAGAGTGAAGAGGATGATGAAGAGGAGCTCCGAGTGAGACGGGTCGGCGGCGCGTCGCGTAAACGCAAGGCTGTCGCTGGGTTTGATGAGGAGGATGAGTAAATTAATCACTCGTGTATGCAGTGGCACTCGGCGCAGCGGAGTACGCACGACCATCTCATGATCATGTTGACACTTCACGCAAAATCACACCCCGATGACGGGCATGTGCTTGGACCCCCAAATCTCGAACACTATTATTGGCACCAGCCTCATGTCTGTCTGGCACCGCAACGCGCCCTTGGCACCTTCACGACCCATTGCGGTACATTACAACCCCCACGTGTTTCTCGGCTCTAAACGTATCAACCACCGCCTGATTGTCGGTATTGTTATGTAATATATTGCGCAACGTAAAGAGAGCATGTTCCCGTAAATCTGGAAATTGGTATTTTAATGATCAGGTTCGTGACGAATAGGCGAGAGTGCAACGGCGCGACATCCGAGACGAGTCAAGAGCCGATGACCTGACAGGCCACAAAAAGGGAAATTATCACTTACATGGGTTCCGGTCATCAATAACACACAAATTGAGTACAACTGGGATGCCTCCGCAATCACGTATGCGGTCTTGAATTGGCTTATTGTCATGGCATAGGATCCCAAGCAGTCTCACGAGGTCTCTTTTGAGATAATTAAATCCAGTTACATCCACGGACCGACCCGGATGAACCGCAGCCCCGTCACTCGGGTATTGCACATCGGATGGCTTGAGCTTCCCAAAATTGATGCGCGGCAGGAATATGTCGAGTAGACGTAGAGTTTCTATGATAAAAAGTCATTACATCGTATGTTCCAGTTTCACAATGAGAACATCCGGACAAGGGAGCGGCCATACCTACTAAAACCTCAATAAATCCTGCTCCGGCGCAGTCCCCGGTGCCGGAAATTGTGTCATGACAGGGCAGAGTCAACTTGACTAGGTTCGGATCCGTACTTGCCCTGCCTCCGTTTTCCAGATTTTCCCGTTCCGTAAGAAGGATAGACGAGAGGTTGGTTGATAAGAGTATTAACGCGACACATACACCGGGAAGCCGTACGTCCAGATCATTTTGGACTGTCCGCTGCGTAGTTCCGTCACTTGCCAGTATGTCGGTTCGGTTAACTCGGTCAGAGGGTGATACACAGATGACCTGCTGAATGGCGCGCTGCACATATTCAGCTTGGGAAAAAAATACGGACGAAAGAAAGCCCGCTAATTTGCACGGGCCATCGTCCCCACCCCAAAACGAGGGAAAGGGGTGTAAAAACGAGTCGAGCAGCTTCAAGAGTGTTATTTGCGATGGGGAAACGTGTTCGCCTTGCCTATTGTGGAGATAAATGCACGTATGTGTGCCAGGTGAGTACAGTGCCGAGTGAATACAAGTAGTATACGTACATAGATGTTCGATTGTAGAGTTCTGGGAAAAAGCCGAATTGAAAAAGCCTGGAGAAGAGCGCATACCTGAAACGGATGTTATTTAGCATGACCTTCGAGAAAACGGACACATACCCTAGTTCAAAGACTTGTCCCTCATCTCCTTCTTCAGAGTGATCCAAAAGGTCTTCTAGTCTGTCAAGGACGCAAACGCATACGCGAACACCCATACTCGTAGTAACTAGCGCGTGCCTGTCGGAGTGCGGCACAAAGTTTGAGCCAAGTCGCCCTACATGGGGGTAAAAATCGCCGCACGTACCCTCGTTCCCTACTATCGTGGATAGAATTCGTAATCAGGACCAGCACGGAGAGCACGGAGCGCAAATCTGGCAAACTCAAAAGACGGCTGTACTAGTGAAAGGACGTTAGAATGACCCAAATGCAGATACGGGGATACCATTACATGAGCACGGATTGTTCCTCGGAAGTCCACATGTAAACGGCCCAGAACTGGTCAAGGAGCTCTTCGTTTTTAGTGACCAAGTTGGAAAGTGCTTGTGTCAGGATCCTCGTGGTCGCAAAGGCTACACCGAGAGAGGAAACATAAATGCAACGGTATCATACCGCAAGGTAACGGGAGTATTTACTACTCTCGGTGTTATCCTTTGTCCATGAGGTGTGAATATAAATCAGCTGGCGTATTTGTGGCTCTAATGGACTGGGGAATAGAGTTAGCTGCCAGTTTTTTCCCAGCTCAGGGAATCAGCCGTGAAATAGCCCGCTCACTATGCATTTTTTTGGTTATATGGGACGTCTGCGATGAGATTACGGGTGAATCTTGCGACGCTGATGACGAGTTGTGGGTCCAAATTGTTTTCCGCGGACTGCTCACTAGCCAGATGTTTCCACAGTTCGTGGAGCGGCACCCAGATAGAAGGATACTGAGAACCTAGTTGAATACTATGGTCACGGATTAGGTAGGCGGGTAAAAAGGAAAGTTGGCGGAATGACCGAAGAGCCTTATTAGAGACGAGTTCATGAGAAAGTTTGTCCAAAGTACTTTTTAAGACAGCAGGGATTTGAATGCTCCGAGTGTGCTCAGATTTGAGGGAAGTAACTTGAAGCAATGCAAGTAGCTGTGTGTGGTTGGATGTGGATGTGGACATTGAGGACAACTGCTGTGCTATTTGACATTTTGAGAATTTTTGACATCAACATCGCCTCCAAACAAGCCAGGTATTGTCAAAACGAACCTGAATTGCTACGTACCTGACCGTCAGATAATAGCCCCAACTGGCCTCATGAACGACCTTCACGTCTCATTGGAATCCCACCTCATCGAGGTTTTATATCCACTTCGAGACATTATTCCAGCACCCTTCTCCTCGGAACTCTCACAGCTTCTGGAAACAGCCAGCTCGTCGCGTTCAACAACACCAACAATCTCATACGCCCTTCTTCAGTCAATATCCAGATGGACCCGAACAGAGGAGGGCGAAAGAGCACTCAAGTTGAAAGATCCTCCACTCGATCCACTGAATTACAACATGGTTTCCTTACTTGCCGGAACTCGCACCTCTCCCAACAAAAAGTTTCCCCCGTTGTCGCCCGCGCCTACTCCTTCTGAAAGCACAGCACGCACGATTGGCGATAGACGAGAAATAATCGCAGTGCTTAATTCCCTTCTCAGTGTCGTCTGCACAGGCGTTGCAACGTGGTGGGCTACACAGCGCACAGCTTGGCGTGACGAATGGGTGGGTAGCCAACTCAGGATATATGATGATACTTGATTTTGATCCCCATCAAATCCAGAAAGTTCTCCTTTCACTGCTCGCGGCGACCATCGTTGCGATCTCCGAGATTACGCTCTACATTATATGGGAATCGAGAAGGCACCCAACCAAGATCAAGACACCCAAAGTACTCTCGCTTGGTGGTCGTCCTGTAAACACCACCGTTTCTGGCAACGACGTCGGGCATATCTCTTCAAATTCGGCTCGCTTAGACGATGACCCTTTGCAGTCAAGTACTTCCATTGATACCCATCAACCCAGTGGCGGGAAGGCACTTCGTCATCGCAAAAGGGTCAAGTCCAAATCGCCCTCAAGATAACACATGGTACGAAACATTCCGCCCGTCCCCTAAACGCCGTGCCCATGGCACTGTGCACTGGAATAAGGCGTTACGATGGTGACGAGGATACGGCTATCCCATGATCCAAGGGGATGTAACGAATTTGATCAAGCGCCCACGTGTAAGTGACAAACCCCCTCCCCGCCATCGCTCCGATACCGACATCGTATGTAATTCGATTTTCCCCACCACATACAGCATTACTTATTACTCGTAAAAATTTTGAGAGCCCTCTATAGAAAGATTTATCAACTGCCACCCCATCCCTAGATCCATGACCACGGGTATGGCTAAACTCAATTCCACTGGCACCCTATGAGGTCCGAAACTTCGGTCGCATAATAGGGTTACGTGCCAAGAAACTGGCCCTGCAGCCACTGGGAGCTATCGCAGCGGAGTCGGCGGATGATACGCCGCGGCCACCTCTGAGAGCCATAATACCGACGAATCCATCGGTAAGGACGGAAACGCGGCGAGCAAGTCGTCTTGTTTCATGTCGCCTCGGCTGCGGTGTGGCTCGAATACAACTCTATGATTTACGTTGATGACGTCGCAGCATATGATCGACGGGCAAGATACTTGTAACAATTGACTGTATTAGACAAAATGCGGGAAGCGCTCGAATATGGACACGCACAAACTAGGGGAAAATGGGCCGGCAGTTACACCTTTCCTAGTTTCCTAGGATCACCACCCGTTCGGGCATGGTGCGCCGCTCTCCGCGCCTCTCGGAAGGTCGCTACAAGGAAACTCTTACCTGTTTACGGGGCAACGGTTTTAGTAAGAGTTAGACGGTGGCTATCCGCGCGCCGTCAAAAGGGGGACTTTCAGGGTCGACCCCCCAGTCCCGGGAAAAGCCAGAATAATCGGGTGAGACTTTTCCGCCAGTTGTCGCCGTCCTGATATCACAGCTATCGCGTCCTTATTTCACCCGAATTTTTCATTCGTTTTCCTTGAAGGTCTAGTAGTAATACTGCCTCTTGACGGACATTACGGGGTGCGGACATTCGGGGTGGTATGAGGAGCGCAGCATGCATGCTTCTCTTTTGGGTCAGCAGAAACGGCGGAGGCAGTTCTGGGAAAAGTGCGTTACGTACGTATCACATTGAGCAAGCTTCCGGAAATGGATGAAAGAAGGATGCACAGCAGCGATGTTTGAATGAGGAAGCATGGCCATGGCTGGGTATTAGTAGCAGTTGCGTTAAATGTCTGGAACGTGTTCGTGTTTGACAGGCACTGCATGCCTTGTAAAGTCCATGTCAAGTCTAAGTTGTTGCCTCCTGCTCCTGTCATCTTCATCAGCCATGTACCCCCCTGATACGCTTTGAACTATTTCTCAATTATGAGAGCATATCATGTCCGCATAGTTCTACAACGCACATTACCCCGAAGTTTAAGCAAGCCGTCATACCGTTATCTTTGTGACAACCACTCCCCACACACCCACATAAGTCTACCGCACGTCGAAACGCAACCTTTATTCCTTGCGGAAAGGATTATAGATTTGGACCCATTGCACTGGACTGGATTGATCTCGACAGCATGCCTCTGTACCTTTCGTCAGTGAAGGACGAGCCGATCCAAAAGGTAGGGGTGCGTCTGCAACTTAGCCCTGTCGTGTTCTTGGGAAGTAAGGCGAAGATGGTTCTCAGGTTGCTATTTTCGTTCCTCGAAGTCGGCTGAGGCAAACGAGGGAACATCTACATCTACGTCGGATGCCAGCCGCGTGATGCTGCAAAATGCAGACAGCGACAGCTATATGTTTGGTGTGCTAGCTGTCTCACACTGGCAGATGACGCCATCGAAATTTCTGCCACTATCAGACACCTTATGCAGGCCTCATGCTTATGTGAATGAGATTGCAGTTCTTTTGCCAGGTGCAGGAGATTACCTGGCAGAAGTACTGCAATCTCCTTGACAGAAGCATAGGTCTGATCGGATGGGTCGACTTATGACACATCTACCTCATTTATGATGTTATTTATTAATAATATAGAGACATAAGCCCCAAATAGGGCCCAAATGTTCAATAGCCCACATTAAATATTTTGCAAGGCATTTAATTCTACGAGTATCTCGTAATGCATACTGTACTAGTATAGTTGCCTCTACCAAAAGGCTATGCATTATGAGCTAATGTACTGTACTTTCTTGTGCACACCATATTCAGCCTCATACACCTGGCAAGTCTCTATATTTGAGATGACAGCTAACACTTTTTCCACGAAATCTCTACGCATACAGAAATAAGAGTAATCAATGTTGCGAATCCTATGCACCGCATCACTGACATGTGAGCCCGTCTGCCCTTCAAGTATATTGGAAAGCAGTCCATGAGGTAGTAGACAGCACCGAGCTGTCACGCAAGGCTGGTCGAATGGCCACGATGGAAAGGCATGTATAACGCGCCACGAACGATTGGTCGAATCTTGCTATTGGAAGCTCATTGCTCTTTTCGACCACGCCTATGTCGCTAAGCACCTTTCCGATCTCGCCAAACCAGCCTAGATCGGCATTTGCACAGGATACAAGCAATGCAATAGTTTCCACATATGCTCAAGTCCTTTCGCGTCGTAGTTCCTCGCTTGCAAAGTGGCTGTGGTCATTGTATGCTCTCAACAGGTGACCCACGCGCCTGCTGAGCCCCCGCATCGAACTGTTTCCTGGAACATGCATCCGGGTGGAAGTTGGGCGATTCAAGGAACGTGGCAATGAGTGGGATACCCTGACCAAGCGCAAAATCGGACTGATCGGGTTGCGAACAGTGCTAAAAGTTTGTCGCGTGGGGATAGATGTTGTCACCGGTGTAGTGCGATTCATAGCCATGTGTGGCCCCGTCGCAAATTGGTTTGTGCTCTTGTTCTCTTCTACGGGTTCAGATACCCTTCCACAATTCTATACCCCATCCTGTATTGAAAGAGCCAGAGATCGCCCTCAAAAATGGTCCCATCTCGGCGTCGGCTGTCAAGTTATTCACCAGCCATGCGCCTTGCGTCCTTCTGTTTCTTCCATCGCGAGTTGCATCTGTCCTTCTGCCATGTTCGAGCTCACGGATCTCAATGCTCCGCTGGAATCTGGGACCTTTATCTCCGCCCATGAAACTTCTGTATCACATACCAGATCAGTCCTGAGAATGAATCTTGGTATGGTCATTATGGGGTTTATAACTGGGGCAAACGTCGTGAAGATATAGAACAGGCCGCAGATGCCAATTGGAACGGTCGTGTTGATGTTCAGGACGAATTCGACAAACCCCGCAAAGAATAAGAAGAGTGATACATGGAGTAGACCAAGTACAGCCTCCGCTGGAACAAGCATGTACCAGCCCTCGTATAGATATTGTCGAAGGCTGGCACATTTGATGATTCACTGTACCGTTGGAAGACATGCATATAATCGCGAACCCATTGCTGGACGAGTATAGCAAGAAACGCTGCAGAAAGGCTGAAGACAAGGGCCATGAACGTCAGAGGCCAATTGCTTGAAAGTTGGAGAAGGGGGGGGAGAAGGAAGGAATAGTGACATGCGGAGCGATGGAAGAAATCTGGTGAGAGATCTGTGCAAGCATTGCGACGTTTTGTTGCACAAAGTATGCTGTTTGTTGAGCAGGGCTTGGCTGTAGGCTCTGATTGCTATTGACGATAAACGTGGTGAGTGTGGTAGAGAATAAACCAGCCTATGGGATGATGGATGAGCATGACGGTAAGCGACAGAGATAGAAAAAGGATAGGAACGTACGAATATAACACAGTCCATATCCTCCTGGAGTGTTTGGATACGGGATTTGATCGTAACTCTTAGCTCCTTTCCCAAAGGGTCCATCGAAGTCCCCTATCATTCGCATTTTTGCAGGCTCTCTGTCGGAGCCACCGTTATAATGACCCTCGTCAATTGGTGAATTATTAGCTGATTAGCTGTAGTGCCTTCATGTTGCATCAGGTCGTGAAGACTCCTTGTGGCGGAAAGCCCTGATCGGTGTTTTCCTGGCCATGCGCCGGAGGTTCTATCTCAACTTGGCTCCTGGCTCTTATCGAGGCGTGACTGCCAGTGGGCACGTCCCCAGTCGCATCACGGACAAATTGGTGAATGTCAAAGTCCTCGCCTTTGATTAGAAAAATACCCAAGCTGTGACTCAGGGCTCAAAGGAAAATGGGACAGGAGCGGTGTTGGAGGACTTATTTTAAACTGCCCAACCATCTAGCTGGGCACCTAGGCCGATCTCCGGATCGGCGTTGCTTGGCAGTGAGTGAGTGATGGGGTCCTGTACCTCGGATTTTCCTGTTTTCTATGTCATACATTCCAATTCCTCCTATATCACGTCTTATTCAGGCCAATGAAGGGTGAAAGCAACGATGAACGTACGGGGACTAGCGTGAGGGGATTGAGAAAAGATTGCCAGGGATTGAGCGAAGTCTCGGTGATATCCAGTACACTCGGCAGAGAAATGCAAGAAGTCCAGAGGATGTAGGCTCAAAAGGATGCAATAGCACGTTAAATGTGGTGGACTGAAATGCATGACAAGCTCGCATGTATGCATACTTCTCTTCTGGGTCAGCAGTAGCGGAGGCAATTCTAGGCAAAGTGCGTTATGTATCACATTGAGCAAGCTCCCGGAAAAAGGTGAAGGAAACGCAGCAGCGAAGTTTGGATGAGGGAGTATGTTGCACGTTGTATTGGTGGCAGTTGTAGTAAATATTGGTAAATGTCTTGACACGGCGCTCTTATGGCTTTGTCACTGGCATCGTCTATGTATCCCCCTGGTACGCTTCGAACTGTCTCTCAATCATGAGAGCATATCATATCCGCATAGTCCTACAACGCACTTCACCCTCTAAGTCTAAGCAAGCCGACACCTTCATACCGTTATCTTTGTGGCAGCCACTCCCCACACACCCACATAAGTCTACTGCACGTCGAAACGCAACCTTTAATCCTTGCGGAAAGGATTATAGATTTGGACCTATTGCACTGGACTGGATTGATCTCGACAACATGTCTCCTGTACCTTTCGTCAATGAAGGACGAGCGGACCCAAAAGGTGCGTCTGTGACATAGCCCTGTCATGTTATTCGGAAGTAAGGCAAAGATGGTTCTTAGGACCTGCGGTTGCTACCTTCGTTCCTCGAAGTCACACCAAATCAGGGTCAACAAATCTTCCTGATGGTGTTGTTCATGTCTTCCGCGACATCGAGCAGCAGAAATTGGCTGAGAAAAATGAGGGAACATCTACATCGGATACCAGTCGCGTGATGCTAGAGAATGCAGATAGTGACGGCTATATGGTTGGCGTGTTAGCTGTTCCCTCATGGATGACACCATCAGATCTTCTTGCCTTTGTCGCCCCAGCACAAGATGGTATGGCTCATCTAAGGATGATCCGGTACGTTTGGTTTCTTGTTGGGGGGGGGATGACCTCATTATGATGTTTATTCTTTATAGAGATACGAGTCCAAATCGCTCAATAGCTCTCATTAAATTCCGCAAGCCCGAGAGTGCTTTCGAATTTGCCGAGGCTTATAACGGCAAGGCATTTAATTCTATGAACGTCAGTCCTTGTTTTTCTCTGGTGTCTTTGCAGCTCCTCACTGCATCCCCAGCCAGAGAGTTGTCATGTCGTTCACATAACGTCCGTGAGTATTGACGCCAATGACTCGGTATCCATGACTCTATCCCGGCTCGGTTCTGCTCGAGCTCCCGTATTTGAGCTACCTACGTGCCCGGTTTGCCTCGAGCGAATGGACTCCGCCGTCACTGGGCTAGTGACTGTCCCATGCTCCCACACGTTTCATTGTGAGTGTCTCAGCAAGTGGGGAGATAGCCGGTGATTACCTTTCCTCCTCGTTTCTCTTACACAACTCGGATTGATTCAACGCTTCTAGATGTCCAGTGTGTCGCTACTCACAGACGTTGCGTACATCGCACCCGTCCTCTTCCAACACTGCCCGCACCTCTCAAATTCCTTTTGCCGACCCATCCGCGCCTGCGCTTTCATCTTGCGCAGATTGTGACTCCACCACAAGCCTCTGGATATGCCTCATTTGCGGAAACATTGGCTGCGGAAGGTACGGCCGCGCCCATGCTCATGCGCACTACGAGCGTACAACGCACTTGTATGCTCTGGAGCTCGAAACCCAGCGTGTGTGGGACTACGCGGGCGACGGCTATGTACATCGACTCATCCGGAATAGAGCCGATGGAAAGCTAGTCGAGCTGCCCTCTGCATCGATGCGCACCGGTGATGACAGCGGCATAGGGGGGCCAAGTACATCTGACTCCCTTACCGCAGAGAAGATTGAGGCTATAGGAATAGAATATTCGTACCTCCTGGCCTCGCAACTCGATTCGCAGCGGGAATTTTATGAGGAACAAACAACGGCACTGCAAGTCGATGTTGCGAGTCTCAAGGGTGTCATCGCGCAGCTGGGACAGGAAGCTGAGTCCTCGCGTGCAGCGGCGGCTGCCGAAGAAAGTCGTCGACGTCGTGAGGAGGAAGAGCGTCTTTCGGAAATGCTCCGCGATAAGCAGCGCGTCGAGAAAAGATCGGAGCGTTCTGCTGAGCTCGCGCGGACGCTGGAGAAAGAGCTGAGAGAAGAGCGCGCCGTGGGCAGTGGATTGTTGAAGAATCTCGAAGCCGCGCGAAAGCGCGTGGATGAGGGAGAGGCCGAGCGTGCCGCTCTTACCAAGCGGGTGCAGGAACTTGAGGATCAAGTGCGAGACGTGATGTTTTTCCTCGAGGCGCGTACCAAAATTGAAGCAGGCGAAGGGGATATGGCAGAGGTTGCAGGAGGTGACATCTCAGTACCAACGCCGGGGCCGTCGAGTGCTGCGCGCACGTCTAGGAAGAAAAAGAAAGGGAAGCCTTAGGTTATACAAACCAGCATAAATGTCTGTACTCTCCATTTTTCAACCCTCGAAGTGTCATCACACAAATCTGCGCATTGTAATTTGTACCTTAATGTAGCTATTTTGTTATCGCATATTCACTTCCTCCAATCTCCAATCTCCAGACTAGCGAGACGATGTCACAGGCGTGTCTATCTGTTATCGCACGCGCAGATATAAAAGGCTAGTCCCCAGCCCACGCAACACCCCCTGTTGCGTGCCCATTCCGAAACACTACATCTTCAAGTGGTACGAGAGACGTTACGCGCAAGGGATGGGGACTTTCATTGTTCCGACAATGGTATTACGCCGTTCTCACAGGCATTCGAAAGAAAGATCTGCTACGGTAGGCCCTACAAGTCACTTGACAGGTACGGGCGCGGGTGGCGTCGCTCTTGCGTCGAAACAGTTGGCGTTCTCTCCCTGTCTCACCAATGTAAGCACTTGGCGGTTTCTGGCTGGATCCGTGAGTCCGTAGCCAACAGATGGAGGTAATATCAGATGGCAGAATCGATGGGTGAGGAGTTTACCGGTAGCAACCGTAAAGACTTGCTCGTGGCACTGATGTAGTAATGAATGGAAAAGGGGTTTCCTCCAGAAGACCACCCGCAGCAACGTAGTGTTGTCTGATGTTGACCAGCGATGGCAATTGCAAAGCCTTTAGGTGGTACGCCGGGGAGGTCAAAGCAGAACCACCTTCTGTAGGCGCGCTGAAGCGAACCACGATCGGCGGGACCTCATGTTGGCCACGTACAAGCAGCCGAAGCACTAAAACAAGCGATGCAGCAACGATAACTGAGTTGTCACTACAGTAAAAATCCACTGTGATTGCAGGGTTTGTAGAACAAGTCTAGATTCATCCATCGGACTTGGAGACAGTTCCCGTTCGGATAAGAAATTACACGATGGGAGAGTGCGACACAAGGTCGGTGGCCGGTCACCGAGTTCACAATGTTGGCGTGACTACAGATCACGTGTGTGAAAGAGTATTACCTAGACCGACCGAGGCGCCGCAATGGCCGCGACGGTTCACTCAGACTAACTGTTTAGTTTATCCTCATGGACCCTCAACCACGAGAGCCAAGAGGATCGATCGCCGACTGGGACGAGGATGAAGTGCAACTTTTTCTATCAAATCTTGGTCTCCCTCAATACGAGGCTAAGGTCAAAGGTCAATAACTTCTCTTTTTCGTCGTCCTCCGGGCAACTGTCGTCTCATTGCAACCGTAGAGCATAACTTGACAGGGGAAGTTCTCTGCATGTTATGCCCTGAGGACCTGAAAGAAATAGGTATCGCCACGGTCGGACAACGTTTAGCCATTTTGAAGGCCATCTACCTCATGAAGATTGCCCATGACATCTCCTTCGAACCTGACCATTACATCCCCCCCTGTTAGTCGCCCTTCTCTCCTCTGCTCCAATGATTATGTCCTGAGCTGCTGATAGCCGAAGCAAGCGACATCTCGGAAAACATCACTATTGACAGACTTTTCAACCTCCTCCGACACCAAGGTTAATTACATCTTAATCTAAACCACCCTATCTCACTAATTAGTTTTCAGAGGAACGACTACAGACCCTGGAAAAAGAGAACAGACGGTTGTCAGAGGTTGTTAGCTCAACGGCGGACGACCTCCTCACTTGGCGGTCATCACATCCAACTGCGGTGCGTCGGTCATCCGTAGCCGTGTCGCGTCTATTAAACTCGACTTTCAGGTTGAAAATAGTCCAATTACTCGACAACCATCCTTTAAATGGGCACAGTACGACAAATCTTCTGGCTCACCCACGAAACCCGAGATGTCCGATTCTCCACATCCGTCACCCAACCGACCGGAGCATGATGTCTCTTCCCAATCGCAGCCTAGTACACAGAACAAGAATGGTTCTACTCACAACTCGTTGTCAACTGTTCAACTTCCAACGCCTCCGCGCCCGTCCCGACAGGAAAGTACGGATAACCTCAAGAGCTTCAAGGTTAGCTTAGAGGATCCTGCATGGAAAGTCCTGCCGGCGGCTTTGCGAAAGTACAAAATAAATAATGATGATTGGCAAAACTATGCTATGTTCATCTGCTATGGTCCTCCAAGTACGTGGTTTCTAGCTTTGCGGCCCTTCCTTAGATAACAAGGAGGACTTTCCAGGCAATCGCATTGAACGATGTCTGAGTTACGATGAGAAGCCTCTTCTACTCTTCCAAAAGCTCAAAGAAGCGTCTAAGAATCCCGTTTTTATGCTCAAGCATATCAAAGATATCCGTTCCCCGATCGCTGTCGCTCAACAGAAGCAAGCTGCGCGCAAGGCCTCTGGTGATAGTCCGTCGTCTAAACCCAAGCCTGGCATTTCACATGCCCGGACACCCTCGCGCCCACCGCGCCTTCAAGTGCATGCGGACGTGTCTGCTGGCGCCGTTCCGCCGCCGATGACTGGTTCATCTGCTCAGCCTGGCTGGCCAGAAGTAATGTCGCCCTCACTGGATAGTAAGGATCGCGAGGATGCCGCCGACCGGGAACGGTTGAAGGGCGCGAATGGCTCGGAACCTCCCAAGTCTGCTGTCCCAAATACAGCTACCGCAACTTCTACGACCGATCACAATGAAATAGGCACACCTGCAAGAGAAATTCCTGTCACTGCTGAGATTTCATACGCAGTGGCAATATATCCTTACATGGCGGAGCAGGAGGATGAGTTCGATGTTATTGTGTATGTACCGTCTTTCCCGCCTTCCAATAACTTGGCCAACCATAAGCAGTGGAGACACGTTTGTTATCATATCACGAGCGCGAGGGTGGTGGGTCGTGCAACGCGACCCCACAGGATCAGGTATCGTGGATTCTGACACCACCAAGCAAGGCTGGGTCCCTGCTGGGTGTCTACTCGAAACACGCATACCTGTCGCAACAGCAGTGGCTGAAGCTAGCCACGCTTCTGGCTCAAGCTCCGAACCGTCCTCTCCAGTCTCCAACACGAAAAATCCAATCCTTCCTCTTCACATTGTCTCTACGAGTTTCCCGGGCTATGCATTGATGGACTACAAGAAGAAAGGTGATGAGGAGCTAGACCTTTTCAAGGATGACGTTCTTCGTGTTTTCAAGCGCTACAACCATTGGTCATATGTATGACTCCATTTTGTGGCGTCCCTGTAAAATTTCTTTACCCATGTTTACAGGCTGTAAAGGAGGACGGCGGAGATCGTGGATGGGTTCCGGTGAGTCTCCCTCTCGATGATTGGATATCCTTATTGGCCCATCTATTGTTCTACTCTCTTATAGTCATGGTACATCGGCAAGATTTCCTCATCTGGTGGGACGCCCGCCACACCGAGTATAGCTGCGCCAAATGTAGCTAACTCATCCGTCAACCTTGATGAGCCATCCGTCGCGCAACATTCGCAAGTGTCACCCATGTCTTCCGCATTTCCTTTGCAAGCACGCTCTACAACGGTCGTTTAAGTGTCTGCACTGTTGTCTCACTGTGCAACTCATTTCAAGGACATACATATGAAGCCACTTGAAGGTTGCCTCCATCGTCTTCTTTCCGCATGCCCTATTCCGCATCGTTATTACTACCTCTAGCTCCCTGAGTACCACGAATATTTGCTTTTTGCCCTTAATCATCGTGTAACCGCTTTCACCTGTCTGATCTACTTCTACTCTGGCTTGTTCCCCCGCTCTCTTGATTTTAATGATCTTGTTGTCATATCATGCGACTACTCACGGCAATTGTTGTATATTATCATTTAACAATGGGGTTTTACATGTGTCGCGGTCGTCCTCGGTATCGTCCGCCCGTGCCTCAGCTCAGATTATGCAGATCGAAGATATTTGGAGGCATTATCATCATCTTCTGTGCCCTACAAGACACGTGGATGCATGTTGGTCCTATTTCCCAGTCGGCGGTGCGCCCGAACAGCCACATTGTATCAAGATGCAGGCACTGTTAGGATTGTATAGTAGTGTTCATTCAGACGCCGTTCGAAACCACCGACACTTTCGCAGGTAACGGCGAGCACATTTCCTTGCTAAACCTGAACTAGAAAGTGTCCAGTGCAAGAACATATTTTGCAGGTTGCCTTCTTTCCTCGTGACTTATAGGAAACGCTAGATTCTCGCAGAGCCAATGTTCCACTTAATAGGTTCGCGGAGTTTAGCAGGTTCATTCTTTACAAAAAAAATTAAAACTCGACAAAGTCAAACAGGTTTTTGATAGGTAACCAATGACCAATTTGAAGATCTCTATTCTTCCACCAAATTCCTGGCCCCTTTGAGACGGTTAACTCAAATACAAGAGGCGGCGCTGAGGGATCGAATGGACTGGTTTCGGAAGCGCCAAGAGCTGGCGAAACCTGAAACGCTGGCGAGGCCTTCAAACAGTAAGCGCCGGTCCCTTAAAACACTTCTTGGTTCCCAAGTACGGGTGTAGACCTCTTGGACTTAAACAAGAACAATGGGCTCCTAGTCAGCGCTTGGGTGTAGCCTCAGGTTAGGAGGGGTATCGAGCACTATTCGTATCGCCAAACAAAGTATGCTAGGTTAGCCATCGCGGTGAGTATGACCGCTAACGTTATTTCTCTCTTGTTCTAGATGTTGGCCTGACAATTCGTTGGTGAGCGTAAACCCCGAACTTGGACGATACAACATGTATGCAAGGATAATCCCGTTTCTCGGCAAAGATGATGTATTGAAGTCAAGCGAAGCGCTGAATGTTATCATACAGTCCATCTACTGGTCCCCTACTTCCCTCAGGTATTGTCTCCCCCTGGTATCCACCTGGATGCTCGCGTATTATCGGGGTAATCGGAATGCTCACAGGTGTATGAGCGGGTCCTTTTGCATCTCAATACTTCGAGAGCCGTAACTGGGAGAGGAGGCGAATCAATATTTATAGGCCGCCTATGTTGAAGGTAGTTGCATTGTCACCCCTCCACTCTACAAGGCAGCACACGAAGCGAACTCATCTTCTACTGACATGTCTCAAGTGAGCAACCCGCTCGCGTCTTTGTTGTTGAATCTAACGTCCCTGTCCCCCAGCAATTTGAACTCCTTGTCGACGGGTACATTGCTCGATCCCTCAGCCCCATCAAAGCAGAACGCTATCTCTATGACCTGTTGAAGACAAACAAGCATGGCTTGAGACAATTGTGCACGACTATACCTCGTCCTGATGGTTCCGGTGTAACCTTCCTCGTTGGAGCCGTCGCCACTCAAAGACCTCCGCCGCCGCTAATGCAGGATCGCAGTGGTCAACCACTTTGGCAACTTGACCATAGCATTGTGTCGACAGGCACAGTTGTGCCCCAGGAGCTCTGGTCTCCGCAGAACGTGAATGACTTCAGGCAATACGTTACCGAGGCGGAGCTACAGATGCCTATTTTCTTTATCCAAGATAACGGCTATCTGGGACTACCTCTGGGTGATGCGGTCAATGGCCGTTGCCACACCCTTCGTGGTGCACAAACACATGCTCATCTCGGGGGAAAGGTAACCACGTTCATACGGATCAAGGTATGTAGCCGTCGATCTGGTGCCGCCGTTCTGTAGGATATATTCTGACGATATCCGATGTATCCAAGTGGCCGGGATACTGCGATTTCAAACGCCAAGTTCAAATCAGAGATGAAACTGCGAACCATAATCCAATCACCGTCGCAAAGTTCGCGCATCACATTGGCCGCTCCGTGGATGCTTTCATTCGGGTGAGTTTGTGTTGTGATTACTTAGCAAGATCGTGCCTGATCTGAATTGCGTTGTGACAGGCTGCGGTTCCCGACCAGCATCGTCATCCATCCACCGCATGCTGGATGTTCGGGCCGCGCGGGATAGATCCTGCCAAGATTAGGGTCATCGGTGCCATCCATGTTTCCGCTGGTAGTTGGATGCCAATCCTTCAGTACCACGGTTGGGTTTTTTAGTTCCTTTCTTTCCCGCAACATCGCACAATTGCGACTAGCTGTTCTTTGTCTCCTACTTTATGCTCCAAGTTAGACATGTAGCACATACTCTACGTATGGCTACCTAGACTAGATAACTATGGATGGGCCCGTAATACGTACGATAATATTGGCTGAGTTACTACTACTAATTATTAATAAGTATCTAATGTAAATATCAATTCTAAGGCGTCTGTACCTTTGCGCTAAGCCTAAGCCTATAGTGAGACAGGGAACAAACTGGCGGTGCATAGTAGATGGGGATGTTGCCTGGCCTGTTGCAAAGCCCTGTCATCTACAGACTAGACCTCAAGGCCTCAAGGGCTGAATGTCCCACCATTCCATAGGGTTTCACAAAATATAACGCATCCAGATTTTGAGGTGCATTGTAAGCTATAAGGTCAGCTCGTCCGCTGCCTTTCAAATTACGCGTTCCATCTTGCCTTTCGTGCGCCTCTCTCTCGCCCTACCATCGCCTCCGGACCCTTGCCAATACAACGCCAACGCCGGCACGCCACCACCACCTCCCGGTCGAGCATCCACGACGCCATCTCGGCCACGACCTTCTTACGCCTCGGCCTCATGCTTGTGCTCTCTTCACTTTGCTCTTTCAGTTCCTGATGCTTATCGCTACATCCGCGATGCTCGCACTTGATATTTACAGCTCCCTTTGTATTTAAACACTGGATAACTACAACAACAAGGGTGGGCAAGGAAGTTACCGTGCTAGTCCCAATGTGTCCCCTTCCGTTTTGCGTACCCGTCTGCTAAGCTTCAGTTTCGCGTTTCGTGTCTGTTTTCTCTTTCTCGACTCCACCCGGAACTCACTCACGAGCCAAGGGGCGCGTACAGCATCCATAGGAGCCAATGACAAGAATTAGAGCCACGAAACTGACGTGATTGGCTTTGTAGAAGAAAGGGAAATCAGGACGAAACCATTTGGAAACATACTGAGATTGCTGAAATTGTCCGTCACTGCCGTCCGGGTCGAAGCTCCTTGCACACAGCAGTAGAAAAAAAAAAGGGTATACATTTTTAAGAGTTTGAATGAATTGTCGGGATTTGCACGGGGCGCGTGTGCAATTTGTCATTGCCATATTCTTGCTCCTGTCCGCATCGGCCATGGACAGCCATTGCTCGCTACCGAGATCAGGACTACAGAGGGTTGCGCGATAAATACAAATTGACAATAGAGCAACTGCAACCCAGGAACATTACGTACACCACGAACCCCCGCAGTTTCAAAACGTTTAGCTCTGATCGGGAATCGGCGGACCCGAGAGCCGTTGAGGTGTGGGGGACACAGCGATCCTTCCCTCCAGCAACTCTACATATACAGGAACATCTAGTACTGCATGACCTCGTAATGCATACATCGAAATTTCGGGAACTCATTTGGGAGGAGAGCGAAGTTAGTACGATAATAGTTTGTGCTTTAGCCCATTGTCACGGATAAGGGATTCAGGGTCGGGGTCGAGCGGACCATGCAGCTGAAACTAGAGGGGGGGAACCTAATAAACGCATTTCATAATCATCGGACGGCTCGATCCGAGCCGAGAAATCACTGGCATCGTCCCTCGTCCGTTGCAGCTCACCGGTTCTCACCCAAATGCCAGCTCCACATCGTCGAACAGCATCCATGAAATAGATTCACCCCTCTCAAAGTATAACAAGTTCCTCGACAGGAACCAGCTATTTTTTTGGCATATTTTCTTAGAACAGCATGTGTTTGGTGTAAAATTTCTGTTGTCGAATCCGCTAATCGTGCCGCGTGGCTCTCCTCTCATAAATGCACTAGGTCCTGACTACTGTATTCCCGACACTATGCATCATGATTAGAGTAAATTCATTTGGGCTAATGCCAGCGTCAGAAGCAGTGACGTTTGTGGTTATTTGGGATCTACATTACCCGACGACAACGAAACTATGCAAGTAGCCACGAAGCCCATAGATCGTCTCTACGTTGCAACCATTTTGACTCGGATCCGAGACTGCAGACACCCTCAAGGAACGACTCTCCTAGTGATATGACATACATGGACCCCGGGCTTTTGATATGAAACACTTTCGGAAGGGAAAATATATTGGAAAGAATTATGGTATGTCGGATGTAACAAACCCTCGTCTTTGTACATTTTACCAACAGTCGGCCGAAGAATTTACTGGCGGTTGATGCTAATAATATCTGACGCCCTTGTTCTCCTCTTAGGTACCCTATCCTTGCATCCTTGCACTGCCCACTCAGGTACGTTCACACCGAGAACAATTATGCAGGAACATGACGGTCGAGAGATCGATCTATCGAATCACGATTTATTTGATATCCATTCATCGTTTTTCCCCAGCACCACCTGCACGGTTCCAGCGTCGAGGAAGGGCTAAGCGTATCTCAATAACTGTCATGATAGGCGCGATATAATTTGAACGGGACTGTGGATACGAGTACTCCAAGACGCCTCATCGCCGGGAAAATCATATAGGGGCATGAGGAAGTCGTGGGTAACCGAGGGAAGAAGAGTGTTTCAGTTATATGTGAAGTGATGTGCCTAGATTGTGAGGATCATACGGGGATCGTGTACCTGAAGCGCCGCATGTACCGTGACCCAACCGAGGGAGACGAGGGAGATTTGCTGGCCAAAGACTGCTATATACACTTACGGCAAAGGGCCCTGCGCGCCGCCACTCATACTCACAGCCTCATCCTCAACCATGGCGGTTGCCATCTATGTCTTGCCCCCTCCTGATCCGAGATCGTGTTCTGCGCGCGTGTCCCTCTCGTTGTCGTCCTCCCTACGCCATTACCACTACCCCTGACCTATTCAATTCAAGCTAATATGTCCAATTTCATTTCACGTTTCGCCAACTTTTTCAACCTAACGAAAGTCTCCTTAACCAAGCGCCCGCCCATCATCTGGCGGACAAAATTTACTGTCCTTGGGTGTCATGTGTGCCACTAAATCTCGCGAAATTTTTCATTCATCTAAGAGCGCTGATAGTACGTGTGACCATGCCTGCGTCCCAACATGCCTGCAGCACTTGAAACCACACAGGAACTATATAAACTGATAGAATGTCCTGTTTTTTTTTTCGTGGGTCAGCTCTCCACATTGCTGATGGACATGGAGTACGGCGATTACCTTCCCTCTACTTTCCCCCCCCAAACGTCCGTTCCTCCCTTCGGGAAACTCTTCGAGCTGTTATACTGTGGGTACCTAGGCCAAACCTTCGGACCCCCATCAGCAAAGCGACATATCTGCCATAATTTATTGAATTACGCCGAGGAAGACGAAGACCTGGTCATCCATCAAGACCTCTTGCGACCCCAGGTTTCTTACCCAGGCTTACCCGGCACCTTCTCCGTTCCTCACGACCTCTACTCCTATCTACGCTGTAATTCAGTTGCCGCCGACGGCACTTACCGAATCATTCTAGACTATTATATCGCGGACCATAGAATGCGCGTGGTACCACAAAGTTTATTTGCACCATATGCTGGACGTCCTCGTTGCCAAACGGAACTGCAGGCTACCAATTTGATTCCTCCAATTTTCTTCATCCAAGCGGATCGCTCAGTTGGCATACCACTTGGGATTGCCAAGTCGGTAGCTGACACTCGCAGGCCACAACTTCAATATGATAACTGGGCTCCCATGGAAGGAAGGGCTTCGACTAAACTGAGGATTGCTGTGAGCATATCTGCTGATTGCCCAGGATATCTGGCTCACTAGTTTCATTTTCCGTAGTGGCAGGGCTACAGTCCATGGGAAACGCAAATCCAGCTACGAAACCGCAGAAGGGAACCAATATCTCTTCCACGGTTGGCACAACTAGTCGCTAGCGGAGTGGACCGCTTTCTGCGGGTAAGTTGGTGTCATCCCTCGGACGCGCGCGCGCTAATCTCATCTCCCAATTAGCATGGACATGGGCCTGTTGTTGATTATTCCTTTCCTGAGTGGAGGATTGGTGATGGCCCCTATGAAATCTCTCCATCCCGTATCATCCTGGTTGGTGTGGTGGCGGTCTCTTCGGGCAGCATTATGCCCATTATGCAGCTCGCCTATTAATGGTATTTCCACCCTTCTTTTCATTTATTTAAGTCTATTGACGCGCATCTTGGGTACAGCACCCAATATAATTAATACTCTTCTGACGCGTGGTCTCCCCC
Organism: Lactifluus piperatus; assembly: GCA_003315875.1. Taxonomy (NCBI): domain Eukaryota; kingdom Fungi; phylum Basidiomycota; class Agaricomycetes; order Russulales; family Russulaceae; genus Lactifluus; species Lactifluus piperatus. The sequence goes on along the minus strand of QFDX01006268.1, from coordinate 13,954 downwards.
TCAATGAGGGGATCGTGGCCTTAATACGTTGATATTTGCAACATATATCTAATCTCCCCGTACCGTTTCGTCTTCTCTCTGGCGTTCTCCGTCTCCCACGTCCAAAACAACGCGCAGGGCGCATCACTTCCTCATATGTATTCGTGATATATTTTCTCATCTCACATCATTATTTTTTGTATGTCTACATCCGTGCCTGACACCCGACCTCGCCACCTAGTGTGGCCAGCTGGCTTCGGGTATTAAGTAATGTTTGTATCTATTGTTGTAATAGCAAATGGGCATTGAGATTCAATTTGCCTATACATTGAACCGTACTGGACAGCGACAAGATATATGAGAACCGCCTTCTGCCTCGTGTATTTCACATTCCCAGTTACATGGCTCGATCGGATTAAGATGGTTAAACGCACTGACACGCCCTGGGAGCCAGTATCCGCGGTTGATTCGATACACACTTGCCAAAGACGCAAAACAAAGTTAAAAATATCAACAGCCTGAGACAATTTTTTTTTAATGCAATGCCACACCATCATCGATGCCACACCACATAAATGTGGCTGCGGAATATTGACGGAACGGATAGACTAAAAAGGACTTCCGGTGGTGAAGAAGTTGCTGCTGCTGTAGACTGCTGTCAGGGTTCTCGTACATAAAACTTAAAACAAATGATGGTAGGTGGTAGCGCGTCTCGATCATGACGGGCTGCACGTTCACATTGGCATAGCCTCCACCGAGTTCTTTAATCGCGGTCTTAATGAGGGACTTTAACGACTCGGAGGAAAAAGCCAAAGAAAAGCAAAAGGAAAAAAGAAAACACCGTCTCAATGTTTCTGATATTCCCATGCCCTAGACTCAGAGACCAAAAAAAAAAAAACATATTGCCGGGCAAAGAAGCACTGAAGAAGGACGCCACGTTTTTTTTGTTCAGGCGTAAGAGAGAGAGGGAGAGATGGGGCTAGAAGCGCCGCGACCAGAAGGTCTGACGGTGACAACATCCGGCGATTGGAGTGGAAAACAAAGGGTGTTCTTGATCCCGAACCAGAACGATACCTTACCTCACTTTCTTCAAACCTCTGTAGCTGCATATGTAGAGGCGAACCTTGGCGGACTAGGCGGATCATGTTTGCTGGATCGATCGGGGGGATATAGATCAACAGGATCGGCTTTACGGCCTGTCCGCGAGTCGTTGAAATCATATTGCGATCAACGTAAATAGTCTCTCTGCTATGGTTTGTCCATCGGGAATTACTGAGACGGAGAAAAACTTTACACCATTGTTTTAGCTCAACTGGATAAATGTAATTCGCAAGACGACAAACGTATCCGAATCTTACTAGCATCCAATAACCAGTAAAAATACAATCTACACATTATGACGTGAGGCATACCGCCAATGATGCTCAACCACTTATTCCCTATCTCCTGCAACATTCGCGATCCTGTCTTGGCCACGAGTGGCAAGTGGTGAGCCACCACGCTTCACCCCTGAGCGACTCCAGACGACACGCCCACGCCCATCGGTCATGAATGGAGGCTCCTGCTGTCGTGTATCGGATATTTCGGTACAAGGGTCTGACGGTGGGTCGCTGGCTGTTTCACCCGATTCGGGCACGGAAGACATTTCGGTTTGTTGGGCCTGAACAGGTGATGGGGGGTGAGATTCCATATCCATCTGTGATGGAACCGGGGAAGTTGGCATGGAGGTGCCATTATCAAGACCACCGGCCACCTGAGGGTAACATGGAGAAGAAATAAGTACACCAGAGTGGGACTGACAAGGCACCCTATCGGAGCTTATGATAGGCAAAGATGGTCCACCATCTTGACAAATTTCTGACAGTGACGGGGTGTTGGTAACATCCGGGCGGTCACCTTCAGTCTCAGACTCAGGAGTGGCGATCAGAGAAGGTATTGGACTCGTAAAGGGTTGGCTAGATGGATTCGAGTGGAGAAGAGAATCAGATAATTGTACGTTGAGAGAGGTTAGACCGTGAGTTGCTTCGGAAACTGGGAGGGGGTCGGGAGTTAATATGGGCAGGGATATAGTAGAAGTAGAGAAGATCGTGAAAGAGTCCTGTGATTGTTCGGGTGTGGGAGTGTCGGGGAGTAAGTATGGGACGTTGGCCTAACAGATTCAATGCAAAGGCTTGTCAGCGTTTACAACGGAAGATAGGACATGAGTGGGTTCGAAAACATACCATGCCTGCCAGGGTGAGATCGTCGCTTTCGGAATCTGTATCATTCTGTTCCACCCCCCACTGATCGTATGCTAGCTCGCCGGACGCTAGTTCGGGGGTGCCAAAAATTGCCTCAAAATTATGGACAAACTCAAAGACCGAACGAGTCACATCACGCAATGCGCGCAAGTGGCGGTCTCGTTGCTGTCGGGGGTTCGGGGGTTGAGAGGAGTCCCATATCGAAGCTTTATAAACGGAAGGACTTACTGGCATATAATAATCGACTCCTTGGTCAAATACATAGGGTGTGCCGTCTTCGTTGAGATGTTGATACATGCAATCCCTACCAAACGGGCAATAACGGTGTTCTGAATTTGACACGGTAAAATATCTGTTACCAGTCAAAAGTGCGAATAGGGGTATTATAGGGAAACCTTACTTGCAAGGGACCCGCTGAAGGCTTGCTTTGTATCGTTCGATGATGTCTGCTTTCCCGGGGTGGCCATTGGAGTAGAAATGACTGGATGGGATGACAAATTTGGATGGGGTGCGGCAGTACGGACAGGTCTTGTGCACACGAGAGAGTGTCAGGTCATCGCTGTTGTTTCCTTGCCCGCGCCAATTTCGAATGCACTGTAAGAGTTAAGTCAGCGCGGAAAATTGGAACCTACACCAGTATCATACTTCGATACAAAATACATGACTACAGTCAACTGGGGTAATGTTAGTCATATCTGAAACAAGAGTATAAAAGATCAGATCCGAACCAAGCAAGCCGAATGTGATAGGTTCCTCCATACAGATCGCACAGATCAGAGACTCGGCGATATTGGCAGTTGAATTGGCAGGGGTAACATGTCTGAACCAACAGCTCTCTCCCCTCTTGCAATATCCTATGCATGGTGTTCAGTACAGGGACCAACGATAGATAAATACAAGCGCGAACCAGCTGCGAAATACCTGCAGGTCTTGCTCTTGTCGTAAGGAGTCAGCTTCTCATGTTTGCCATGCAGGAATTTGCATTTGTCGCCAGTCAAACAACCCCAAGAGGTGTTGTAGTATCTGCAAATTCCTCTAGATTTTGAAGTTACCGGACGTTCCATTGTTGTTTAGGTCATAGCCGTTGTCGGAAGAATGGCGCAGTTATCACAAGCGCCGGCTGAGGCTACGGATGAGGTAAACTCCGCCCCCTCTGAGCCATTACACGCATGTCATGTCTCTCGAGTCGACTACAACTATCAAAGCCAAACTCGCCGCAGGCCTTGGTCTAAGGGCCCCCAAATATTGGAAATTATTACAGTCATTTCTCGCTGCAACTATCTCCAGAACAGAATTTGACGAGCAGATTCGAGAGTGTGTCGACACTTCTCCCCTTGGTATTATTTCCTTGTCGTTTCACAGATTCCAGGTGCCCTAACCTTCCCCTTAAGTACAACTTCACAATGCTCTTATCATATCCATATTCGACCCTTCTACGCATCTGGTAGCAGCACTCACACCACCGCCCGATATTCCCAAAGGACCTCCCCGCAAACGGCGGCGGCTCTTGCCCTACCAGGGACCCGATCCTAATGAGCCTATCACATTGAGGTCCGCTAGGCTTAAACGATGGGCTGTCGGTATTGGTCGTCGCGAACGTGATCGTATCCGGAATGCCAAGCCTGCTGCGTTGTCTGCAAAGCGAAAGCCACGGCCGGAAGTGGATGAGATCGCCAATGAACGTGGCGTGCAACTACTACATGAGCGTGGAGGTTTGTTTGTTTTTTTTAACCTTGGTAACTTTTATCTTATTTTCTACCCAGAAATTCCCGGAAGTCGACCTGCAATTCAGTTGGCGTCCTCCGCACGGGGCTTTACCTTACAACATATCACCGACAGGCTCAATCTCATTTGCGCGCAACATAACCTTGGCTTGCCATCTAAGCATGTAGCAACTTTGATGTCCCTTGCTTCAGAGGTAAGCGCTCCACGGGTATTTTAATCGGTTTACCCTTACTCTGCACAGGCTAAGCTCAAGTCTCTTATCATGCAAGCCCTTGGAATGACTACGACATCTCATGCGATCACATCCGTACACCCTTCAGCGCCTCATTCGTCGGGTTATCGCCTTTCCGCGTCTGCATTCGATACATTGTTCACTGTGGCCCCTGCCGTCCTTCCCAACTGTTCGGCTGCCGCGATGCGCCTGACACTCGGAGAGAATGAATCTCGTGAAGACGAGATCCTTTCCAACGAAAATCGCGAGCCGAGCGACCCACGATGGCAAATGCTTGCCCTACTTCGGGAACGCAGCTCTGTAAACCAAGTTGCTAGCGCCCGGAAATAGACATTTTACTTTGGTGATGCACACACAGTATCTTTACATCTCATTTCATTTGTCACGTGTAATATATCATCCACTGACACGGACACCTTACAATTTGAGGAGGTTAAATCGCAATCCCATATCGAGTTACATCCTTACAGCTATTTGTGTGAGTTAACACTTAATTGGCGGCCCTATCGGTCAATTGGGGCCTAGATCTTCGTAGGCATGAATATTCGATCTGCATTGTGCAAGCATAGATCTCCGCTGATCTCACGCGGTAGGCGCATGGCATAATTAAGGATGCTAAATAAAGCCTTTGCGCACTCTCTGTTACAGTAGTCAATTGTGCCGACAGTAGAACCCAACGTCATACCGGTACAAGTGCGAGTACGGGGTTCTACCGTCTCATCAGTATGCTGGATGGCCAGATGTCGACCGCGTTTATAGACCGGTGGTCAGCACATGCACTTCGATGACCGGGAAAAGGGTTGACATATCAGGGGGACATTATCATATTGTTCCGTATGTCTGTATCCTGGGCATTTCGATCTTTGTTAATCTCAAGGCAGGCTATCATTGCACTCATGGTCACCAGGTTATTATTGAACGGCTCAATCCCACGGTTTCTGTCTCCATAGTGATAACGCTCCTGACTAGGCTGAAGTCTAAAGAGTCTGGAATAGAGCCACGATAAAACACTGGAGATGGAAATAAATAGACGGAGTATGCGCTTGGTCGCATTGTTACACTTTCAATCTCCCTGGCCGTCGTCGCCAGGTTAGTTCTCAAGGCAAATATTGCTGGTTGAAGAAATTGAGCGAGTTGCGTGAATCAGAAGGTAGGAGTCAAGGGTATCGAAGGGGTATGTATTTTGTGAGACCAGATTTGCTGGGTACCGTCCAGGACTCATCTCCACCATTGAGCAAGACGGTAATGCGAGTCCAACAAAATGTCGATTAAAAGTACATGTAAGATCAGAACCGAGTCTAGCACACCTACGACCAGGGAGAGTACCTCGTCTACAAGTAGAATTCTGGCTTGCGGGAATTAATACCGTATTCCGAGAGCGCAGCGCTTAGATCTTCCATAGTCAGGGTAGTTCTAGTTTTGTCCTGTTGGTCCAATAACCGAGTCAATAATTAAATATGAAAGGTTGCTTAACGTGTGGAATATGGAGAGATTGTGACGTAGGTACACGGACACAAAGTAATGAATGATTGAGAAAAATGACACTCACCCTTGAAGAACCGGGGCCTTGATTTGCACGCGCACGTCCACCAGTAGCATTGGTCCTGATTCGCGCGTGTTGATATGCGTCCGCGGCGATGTCAGAGACGAACTTTTGAGCAGCGAGAGCGAGGAGACGCTTTCTGGATGTTCGTAGCAAAATTGGAAGGTGTCATTATGAGCAAGATAGGTAGCGAGGAACTCACAAGCGGGCATCCTGACAGTCGAAACCGACACGTTGAAGGTAGTAATCCGTAACTTCATCGGGGATCTGTGTCATGCGGCTATAGCAAGAGCAGACTTCAGGGGGTTGTGGATACACACCAATGGTTCGTAGTCATCAAGCATGAGTAGAAAGTCCACAAGAGACCTATCCTTGCGTGTCTCAGACGAAGGGAGGCGGGTTTGAGGCTGTGTCCTGCCCTCATTCGAGGTGGACGCTTGGGTTGGAAGTTGGGGCTGTTGACCAGCGGCAAGTGGGTATGCAACAAACTGCGGGGTTGCTGCAGCTGATTGTGCCTGTTGAGAGGAGGTAGGTTGTGGAGTGCTTGCTGATGGGGTAGACATAGTGCGGCGTTGAGTCAAGTTGTATTTGGTTATTGCCCAAAGTCACTTAGCATGAGGGTTAAGATTATGTAATTTTGATTATATAATCCATCTATCCACGGTTCATTTTTCTCGTTTGCTTTTTGCACTTGCAACTGACCAGCACCAGCACCTGACATTCCAGGTAAGCAGAAGACCATCCTTTCAGTCTTTTCTAATGATGTTTGAGGCATTTGGCTTTAGTGGGGGTTTTCCCACACTGCAGAAATCTATCTCAGCTACCTTCGAGCAATGCCACTTTGGTGGTCTTAGCTCGTCTTGTCTGAGTTCTCTTTTTCTCCCAGCGATCTGCCTTTGATTCTAATCGCTGACCTACTCCGCTCTATCTAGGACCTTATTTCGGCCTTTTCGTTGAATGGTTATGTCGAACTGCCCAGCTCTATCTTAGGGTGGGGTTAATATATTTTTGCTCGTTTAAGGATGCTATATCATGTGGTACTGATATCAATTGTACGGTAATATGATCAATAATATAATACATACAGTAGCATTGTGCTCTAGTATAAAAATCACACAGAATGAATCATCGAGAATGAACAAGTTGAACGTTGAACTCGTGGATGATGTAATTAAAGCTGCACGTGCTCTCTGCCACTTGCAGTCGATGCGCATTCGAAACCATTTAATACCTGTAAACGGAATCTCATCACGACCTCGTAGCTACTAGACCTTAATGGTCCCCCCTCCTATGCAATCGTTTGGATACGAATCCACCGCGCAACGCGTTCTGGCTATTCCCGAACTCCTGCAAACTATATTTAGCTTTGGAACGCGAGCCTCAAATACTTCAAATGCCCTCGTTTGTCGGAACTGGTGTGAAGCTGCTTTGGACCATATTTGGCGTGAAATAGACGATTTGTATCACTTGCTGCATCTCCTTACTCCTCTCTATCGCAGAGGGGAGAGGGATCTCTATGTGTGTCAATTCAGATGTATCCTTGAACTCTCAAGAGATCTTCTAACTGCTTTTGACAGAAGTTCCGCCATACTCCAACACCAGATGACTGGGAACGCTTCGTTCCTTATGCTCGTCGCGTACGTTCTCTCAAATTTGGGACCGGGACCGAGTCATCAGAAAAGGCACTTTACCTCGCCGACATTGTCTTTCACGATCTCGCACGTACGCGCACCACCCTTGAGGTTCTCCCAAATTTGCGGCGCCTGTGGTGGCATACTACCACTTCAACACCATTCTCACAACATGTAGTCCTCTTCATGCATGACAAAGTAACCGAGTTCGCATACAACCATGAATATGAAGATCCACATTCACTCGCCATGGATGTCATCGGGCGCATGCCTTCACTCAACTCTTTGAAATGCATGCATCCAGATCGATATCGCGATTCCAGTCATGACAAAGCCCTCCAGCTGCTGTTAACTAGTTTACACAAGTTGCAGGAGGTAACTTTACCCAAGGACGCCCTCAACGGCGAGCTTTTGAAGACCCTGTCATTGCTTCCCGAGCTAGAGGTCATTCAATATGATAACTTGGGTGGCATACGATGCCCCTTCACCCCTACTATAGGGAGCACTTTAGCGGAAGGCGCTTTCCCTAAACTGTGCGACCTTTGTCTTCATTCTACTCTGGAGGATATGTGTCTCTACCTCACCGGAGGATCATTGCTTCCGCGGCTCGAGAGCCTCTCTGTGGAAAGCGTACATCCGGAGAGCCCCAACGCGGTGCAAGAATTTCTCACCGACGTGACGCGATGCTACGCTACGTTGGAGGTGCTTGGAATGGACGTTATAGTCAGTATTGACGAGCAAGCAGATTGCCAGCCATTGTTCCTGGAACACTTCCACACCATTCTTTCACTCAGGCAACTTGTCCGCCTTGAGTTGCGCCATAATCTGCCCCTTCAACTCTCCGAGGACGATTTAGCGGAGTTTGGTGTGGCGCTCCCAGCGATTGAGTTCCTCGTTTTGAACCCGGAACCATTACTCCTCACAAAGCCTAGACTCACGCTTCTTTCTTTGCGTCCCATCTCCCAAAACTTTCCTAATCTATTTCATCTCGGCGTTTACCTGGATGCCGAGGATGTGGGGACACATCCTTTGCACTTGCCAGTGAAGACGCGGGTATTCCCATACCTCCGAACACTTGATATAGGAGTGTCCCCCATTGGGCCTGACCAGGTACCGGTCGCCCTGTTCTTGTCTCATCTTCTCGCGGACAATGAGAGGGTGGCTGTCCAGTCGGGAGTTTCATGGAGCATAGAACTTTTCGAGTCGTCACCCGAGTATGAGATCACGGTACAGCAACGTTGTCTTAGATGGGATGAGGTAGCGAAGACCCTGCCATTATTATTGCAACTACGCAAGGAGGAGAAGACGAATAGACAGGACATCGAGAAGGAGGTTGAGGATTTACGGATGCGGAATGAGGTACTAATGGGGAAAACGCGGATAAATGAGAAAACCAAATCTGCGACGGCGGGTTATGACAAGGGGTGTACCATTTGCTGACTTTTGTTTATTTAATCTATTTCTGCTGCTTATATCCTACAATGTACTATCAGAAATCTGGACGCAAGTCGTGCTAATTCACACTGAACAACTCCATATGGTCAGGGTCAGGAACTGGACAGCAAAGACTGTTAACTGAATCTAGTGGCACAGGCTAGACTTCGGACATGTAGTGGAACCGCCGCCATCTTCGAACGTCCTCCTCTTTAACCTCCGAGTTCTTGCTCATCTCTTTATCCGCTTTGCTCCACCTCCAGCCGTAGCTCCTTACCCTACCGCCATTCCACCTACTGCCGCGGGTTCACCTGCATTTCCTGTCTGTGATATTCTGGGTCTATCGGGCGTTCCTAGGAAGTATGAGCGCTTCTCTGCCATCCACAGGTTCTTCCCCTGCAGATTCCCGCAAGGGAAAACATGGCCTATCGTGTGCAGAATGTAGGAGGTTTGTCCATCCCTCATTTACTAAAAGTTTCATAAATTAAACTTGCCGAACCTCCAGGTCGAAGTTGAGGTGTGATCGGTGGGTAACTTTTAGCAGTCAGAGGAGACGTCACGGTGTTACATGCTGACCTGAACAAAGGAAATTCCCTTGTCAGTCGTGCATTAGGAGAGGTTGTTCTGCCATTTGCCCCGATGGTCTGTACTTATTCCAAGGTCTGGGTCGCTGTGCTAATCACCTCACACCGCAGGAACGCTGGCGGCCACGAAGGGAAACAAGTTAGACCCACGTCTTAACTTTTTGCGTCACAACAGGCCCACTGATTACTTGTTATCTTGAAGAGTCTTGATGGCACATGCCCAGAAGCTGACCCAACAAGTTAAAGACATGTCTATCAGGATAAAGCAACTCGAGACTGCTCTCGCCCACGCTCAAAAAGGATCTTTGCCCATTTCCGCCCTTGGTGATGACACCGTCTCCCAACAGTTATTGCAAAATAGCGAACCAATTGATCTCGAGTACGAAGGAGACATAAACGGCGTGTCAAAGAGCTTGGGCTCTCTTGCCATTGATTGCGAAGGGAAGGCTCAATATTATGGTGAAACAGCGGGTGCAGAGGTGCTAGATCTCTCTCGACCTTGATGTCAGCTTCACTTATGCTTTGTATTCTACATCCACAGTTTTTGCAAAATCTCATGCCTGTACATCTTTGCGATTTCCCGGTCTCGTCTGTCGATCCCTAACAGTTTTTCTGGTAGGATGCCGAGATAACAGATACATGTACCATGCAAGAGCCAGAATACTTAGGCTTGCCTCACGAAATTGCGGAGCTTGTTTACGCATTTCCATTTGGAGTCTGCGATCGCGCTCACCTGATTGCAGACTTTGCTGAGTACATCCCGGTTCGTAAACGGGCTAATGAACTAACCGACCTCTACTATGCCAATGCAGCGTGGCTGTGAGTCTTTACATCTGGTCAGCCTCAATGGCTCTGACGGATGAGGTTTGATGAGGGTTACAGCTTTGATCCAATCTCACGTGATGATTTCGAACATACTGTTCTGGAGCCACTTTACTCTTCCCGTAATGGGATCACTGGCATTTCTTTGGTCAATTTCGAGGCTCACCGGCTCTCAGTATTCTTCATGGTTCTTAGTACTGGCGCCCTCTTTGAGTCTCATACGAATGCAAGAACATTTGCTGAGAAGTACCATGCGTTTGCATGTGCAACCTTCTCCCTGGAGTCCGTTGTGGGCGGAGCGACATGTGCCTCGATTCAAGCGCTGCTCATGATGGCACATTTCCTCTTTTTGACGGATCGGTCTGGTAATGAACACAGGTGGCTGATCAACGGGCTGTGTACCAAAGTTATTCACATGGTATGCTAGTCCTTTCTTCACCCTTCGGCCAAATCTGATGACTTTGCTTCGATCAGTTAGGGCTGCGTAAGAATATTCGTGATTGCTTTTCCATTTTGTCTTAAAAGTCTGTGTAGAGCGTGATAGTGCACGCTGGAATCTTGGAAAGGAAGAGATTCAACGGCGTCGGACCATCTTTTGGGAGTTCTTTACCTGGGAATGTTGGTCTGTAAGTGCCGTGCAAGGCGTCCGAGACTATTAGCTAAAACACGGTTCTGGAAGAGCGTTTTGCATGGACGTCCTCCTACTTTGAGTCTCGCACACTCGGATTGTCGATTTCCACGCGACCTCGATCCGTACACTTTGCCATCGGGTAACTCAGAGCTTGGCTGTGAGTGACCATTTTTAACGCAAGACTCTTTCTCGAGTTTAATTCGATCCTCTCATCAGTCCATTCGTGGAAGTTCCATTATGCTGCGGTTTGCCTTTCGGTGTCGGTGCAGCACGCGTTTTCCGTACACAAGCCAAGCTATTCATCACTGCTAGAACTAGACAAGCGGGTTCGATCGTTTCCCTTACCGTCTCATCTTCTTTCTCCTGCGTATGAGACGGGAGGCCGGGACTGGGACGCTAACCCTTCCCGTGCTATGCAACAATTCTTCGCTGTATGTGAACGCGAGTCCAGTGAGCACCCCGCGGTATACCCCAATCCTTGAATGTAGCTGATCAGAATAACGAATCACAGACCTCATATACATCCACAGATGCTGGTTCGCGGAAGCATTACGCGACTCACCAGATCCATTCCAACATGAGTATAGCCAATCCGTATTTGCGATTTGGTGCAGTGCAAATATCCTGATCAATGGCATGAAAAGCCTCACAAATACGCATCCCAGCGCAGCCGGTGGTGTTTGGTTCTTTTGGTCCTGCTTCTACACATCGTCGGTATGTATGTACTACGTTGCTCGGGAATCCTCATTCATAAGACATAAAGGTTCTATTGGGGGCTATTGTGGTCAAGAGTCCTGGATGCAAGCTCGCTCGCAACGCTTTGGCGCTGCTCGATCAATCTGTGGAAGTCTATGGGGAAGGGTCGAAGCTATGTCGTCCTGCCGCAACCGTGGTAAGAACTGGTCCGCTTGCTAGGGAACTTCATCAGCACTAATGCAAACTCATATACAGCCAATGTTGGAGAAGCTTCGAAGTCGCGCTCATCATACATATACCGCGTATTGCGCCAATATCAACGGGGGACCTCAGACCCTCGTACCCCATGATGTGCAGGATGATATCCACGACCTCTCGGCATTTGGCGGAACAAAAGGTGCTGTTATCAACAAGTCACCTTCAGTTAGTCCTCAAGCAAGCGGTGCCTCTTCTCCCGATTCGAACCCGTCTGGGGACATCCCCCCAAGTTCAGCACACACGCAGCGGTCTTCACACTCTCCAAGCTCTCGGTCACACCTTTCATTTTCAAGCTGCGGGTCTTGTTCCCCGCATCGCCCAGACGCCCACACAACGGCAGAGATCACATACGGATCTATCCCGACGGCGGGGTCCATTCCAGAGGCAGTGGTCCAGCAGCCGCAATTTGGTCTGCCGTACCCAACTACCACGCTAGCACTGGACAACACCCCAATTCAAGGTGTACCAGATTTCGGGCCACCTGTTTTTGTCCCACAGGATCAGGGTCAGTCTCTGCTTCCCACCCTCGAAGGCGGATACTCGGCAACTGGTGAGGACGCGCAATCTCCCCCCTCGCATGATGCCTCTCGCGAACAGAATCAGAATCCAGTGGTGCCCCTGTGGACAGTGGGGGAGATCCTGGACTTCGACCTTGAGGCACTCGGCCTACCTCCAATCCCGCAGCAGCCGATGCAGTACAGCCAATACCCACAGTTGCAGCAATTCCAAGATGTTTTTATGGATAATGGCGCGGATCCTCAGACTCTTCAGATGCCTCAGGATGATATGTGGTCGACGTTTCTCGATGGTTTGGGAATTCAAAGGGATAGCTTAGTGTAATAACTTTACAGTAAATTTGTACGCCGAGTCGTGTTGTGTTGTTTTGATGTGTGGTCTTCGGGTGGCGATCCCGAATGGGCAATCTAGTGGTTCACTTTGGTGTATTTTGTTTCTCTACCTATGTCCCCGTGCTTACAGTAATAACATCCTCGACAGCCCCCAACTCGCGGGAGCCCTACAAATCGCATCATCCTGAATCTATGTCGTGTCCATCGAAAGCAAACCTTCGGTGTCGAACTTTGTGATTGCTGCTTCGTCCGACTGTGACATGGCTTCGAGGAGGGCATCGATGTCGGGAGTGACGACGAAGCGCCTGCTGATCTCGCCAAGAACGTGCATTCCCTTACTCGCGAGGTCTACATGGACAGCTTGTTGCAAATGGGACGGTTGCGTCGCAGCAGTTACCTACGCAGATATATGTAAGAAAGTGTGCGTCCATGCCAAGAAGGTACCTACATCCAGGAGGATACCATTCGCGAGTCGCATCTTGACTGCGCCACTCTGGTATATCTCGAGCTGTCCTATTGCACCATCGACGTGTGCTGGTAGTTTTTCTCCATCTACGTCCTCAGGGGCAGCCGTTGGAGGCTTCGTATCTTCTGAAAATGAGACGCGTTTACCCTGGCCCTCAGGGACGTTGGGTTTTCCGCCGGGATCGGATTGAGCTGATGACTGGGAGAAGAAAGTCGGGAAAGGCGCAGGAAATTGAAATAAATAGAGACGCTCTTGTCGCAGACCTTGACGATCCTGCTGCATATATCAGAAGTTTTGGGTCATGCAAAAAGCAAACAGCACAGTGACGCACTTCTCTGTTCTGTGAGAAGTCGTCAATGATGTCTTCCATCTCCTCCTCCTCTTCGCTCTCGCTGAGGTCCAGAGCATTGGCAAAGTTGATATCCCCTGCGTCACCAACAGTAGGTGGCCTCTCCGCTTCTATGGCCTCCTGTTTAGCTTGTGACAAGATGGAAACGACGCTTCTGGTAGAGCCTGATTGCAAGAAACGCGCACCTTTCCCCATGCTCGACGTGGACTCCTCTTCCTCCTTCTTAATCCTCGCAGCCTTCTTCGTCTTCTGGGGAGTCCCCCATTTCAGGCTTTCCGGAGCCATCCAATCCATCGCGTGCACGTTCTTCATGTCAACAATTTCCACGCCTTCATCCGGATCTGAGTATACTTCCGCATCATCATCATCATCAACGTGCGCGCGTCGCTCCGCACGCTCCTTCTTCAATGTCGGCGGACCAGTGTTAGTGAGGTGAGCACCAAGCGCAGTTGGGTCTGGAGGGGGACCACGCTGCGCAATGGGTGCTGCAGAGACGCGTGGAGCAGTGTGCCAAGC
>QFDX01006247.1:0-11556 GCA_003315875.1 Lactifluus piperatus | reverse complement strand
TTCTTTTTAATATTAGCCATTTATCCTTTGCTCAGGACTGGGAGCTGACATTTATCTAGCATGGGCGCATTGTACGTCGTGGTTCTACGTGACCATGTCTGACAACCAAAAAAAATACACGCGTGTTGTAGTAATCCTAAAGTCTATGCAATATGTGATCCATATTTTCACCTTAATTTTATCTTGCGCGTGTTCATCTATTCATACCAATCGGGATACCCCACGACCAGAGGAGATGTGTGTCAAGGGTCTGCTAACGGCTTTAATCAACGGAGTTGTCCCTCTGGGTGACGTCGAGTGAGTGATGGCCCACAAAGAGGTCCGTCACGGAAAATGGTTCTCCCACAAGACAGGTCGGCTCCTTCATGGACCCCAACTCTTAAGGGCGTATTTCATCTATTTTTAGTCGGCTCATATCAGGTCATGTCAGGGCCGGTGGAAGCGGTGGCGCATTTTTTGATCCGTGAATTGGAGCACTGTAGAGATTTCGCATGGGTGGTGGATGGGGGGCATAATTAAATCTGGCTACGTATTGTAAGTGTGTGAGTACGACTTACGGATGGATCAATACGCTTCTCTTGTCAAAAAAAAATAAGCCAAGAACTAGGTCCACTGTTAAGTAGAGCCCCGCTCACCAGTCAGCGCTTTCGCCCGCTCCTCAGCTGAGGTGGTGGAGACCTGATGGGCACTCCATTGACTCCATCGCATAACCCCGGCGTGATATGATGGTGCCGGTGTTAACCTATAACGTTAGCTATAACCTTTGCCTTCGTAATTGATTTTCCCGTCCGTAAGTCACAAGTTCAATGTTCAACCCCACGGCTCCGAGAGAACGTCGGAAGGTCGGAAGTAAGCGGTGCTAGCCGGGCGTTGGCGGGGCGTGCGAACTCAAAAAAAAGGGTGTGGAGGCTGTGGTGCCAGAGGGGGGATGTGACCGTAACCGCGCCGCAACGCTTCCATTCAACTTATTACATATATGAAAATAAATTTGTTCTTACACGCGTCAATTATGATGTTGTACATTATTTGTGAGAGACACTTCCATTTGGTTTTGGTTTCCTGGTCTTGTATCATTCTTTCACTCATTCTTTTTATTCTCTGGTTGGATAATTTATCGTCACCGACTCGGATTATCCGCGAAGGGTCGTATCTCTGCGCGCCCGATTGTAGCGGTCAGTCTGAGTCACGATTTTGTGCATGAGGCGACATCCGGCTGCTCTTACGTCTTACGTGTGTGCTTATCACCAGGCCTTCAATAGGTTGATGATCAAGTCTACTTAGCACCAGTTACTCGTCTGCATATCAACTCGAGTCTGATGATCTGATGAGCAGCAGTAAGTTGACATTCCATCTCAGTTTGAAACGGCGCATCGGTCAGCAAGCAAGGTCTACTCTATCATTTGGCGCTTCAGTCAACACAATAATGTCCCTTCCAGTTTGCGACTTGAGGTCATATCCTGATCCCAACGCAGGCCTTCAAGGTCCCACACAGGCACGCTATGAAAGCAACCCTGGTGGAACCGTCAGCAGTGGATGGTGCTGATGCGAAGGAAACTATCCTCCTCTTCCTGAGAAATGAGGCGGAGGCCAACATGACAGATATTCCTGTTTCATCATCTACTTTAACCAGATCCTCCTGGCGGTCACTCGGTGCTCCCGCCTCGACTCTCTGACGCCCTGCTTCTACATTCTTGAAGTCTTCGACCCAGTGGTAACTTCAGAGATGATGCAATGATTCTTGACGCCGGATGGATGCCAGACTGACGTCCGAGGGCACGTGCGAGGAAGCGAACGTCCCTTCTTTCTCTGCTACTCGTCCTCCTGACCCTAATTTTGGGCCAGGACTCTAACCCAGACTCTGGCGGGTCTAATTTGGTGTCCTCAGAGTGTAGTTCGGGTCGACGGGGGACGGGGATGGGAACCTCAGTATGCCCTTCATTCGTAAAGATTATGTAGATTCCTAAAACGACTGCACTGGGCTTCTCCAATAACGTTTTCTGGGCTACCACACGCAGACACTATGTCTTTGATCTACTTACTGGTCGGGCCTGGTTCGACGTTGGGTGGAAGTCGCCGAATTTCGCACGGTCGCTTGTTGCTTGCATGTACTGTACAGTAGATCTCGACAATGGGGAAGCTCACCTTCCTGATGGGCAGCCTTCTCTATATATATGCGGTTAGTCTCCTCCTTATTTTTTAAGTACAACATACTTTGTAACTTAACTGGTGCTTGTAGCTACGTGTTAACGTCCGATGACAGCGTTGAAGGCACCAGTGATGAAATCATTGCTGTCAGCCTCAATTTACTAGTAGCTTGACTGGGTTCAGCCGTTTGCGTTTGCTCCAGCATGAGTATTTCCGTCCTCGCCACATCATAAGTGTAGAATACAGTGCTGTTGCGCAACAGATTCTAGGGCAGGTACTTGTAATGCAACCCAGACCCAACTTTACATTTCAATAGACAGCTATGTAGCTTATTTTCCCTCAGTTATTGTCTCTTAGTCAGTAGGCAGTGAAATTTCCACGTTTGTCAAGCTTCTGGTCACGCATTTGTTGTAGTAATGCGTGATGCCGGCAGCAATAGGCTGTAGCCTGGCCTTTGGCAGCCCTTGCTCAAGGGTCCAAGGGTATGCGAGACCGCCTGAGACCCACACTAAACCGTGCACATGACGTTCAACTGCGCGGCCTATTCATCTTACAAATACTTTCTGCGTCGGCTTGTCCTTCTCCCACCACCCTCCCACTCCAAGTTACTGACTATCCGAACAATGTCTGATGCTAGCAAGACCAAACCCAATGAAGAATGGCGCGCGATCCTCTCCCCGGAGCAGGTGCGTCCGCTCTGGTTCAAGTTATCACTTCGGCGCTGCATTGAGCATGCGCGTGCAGTTCAGGGTTATCCGGGAAAAGGGAACTGAGGCTGCTGGGACGGGAGAGTACGTGCATAACAAGACAGCTGGTATCTATTCCTGCGCGGCTTGCGACACACCCCTTTACAAGAGTGGCACCAAATTTGACAGTGGCTGTGGCTGGCCAGCCTTCTTCGATGGTGTGTTGTGCAACTCTTCCAGATGTGTTTTGTGGAGCGTTGACTGAGCTTCTGCAAGCCATCCCTGGCGCCGTATCTCGCCACGAGGACCGTTCGTTTGGCATGGCCCGCACAGAGATTACTTGTACCGCTTGTGGGGGTCATCTGGGGCATGTGTTCAAGGGAGAGGGATTCCAAACTCCCAGTAAATCCTCCATCTTAATTTTCTTGTTGTTAGTGGGACGTTGACCTGGGACTTCTTATTCAGCCGACGAGCGCCACTGTGTGAATTCGATCTCCCTTAGTTTTGCAGCTGATGACAAACAGAGCAACAGCTCCTGACATGAGGCGCGGCCTGGTTTGCTAGGCCGCATATTGAGAAGCATAGGTTTGCGACCCTAGGATTTACATAGTCTCCTCGTTAGAGATGTGGTAAATTTTTTTTTGTATTTCGTTTCTAAACCCGCGTGTTATTCTGTTTTTATTGCTTTTATGTAGACTGGGCTTTTATGTTTTATGAGTTTGGTAACTAAAGCACGTGACTTGCTATGGTCATCCTTCCGTCTTCCGAGCCACCGCTCCAGCCTGTCGCTACGTCAACCTATACGGTGCATACACATTGCATGCAGGGGATCAGATTTTCTTAGGGTTGTACTCACGAAATTGCTCTTGCCTCCATTGGTACTGGTCGTACTTCCCTGCCAGGCTCCGGGGACGGTGCTCGCTGACGGCGCTGATGCGGCTGCCGTCATGCTCTGAGGGTCCGCCAGACAAGCCGACTTGAGTGCTGGTCCTTCGCATGCCCGCGAGTCCCTGTTTACCACAAGCCGTTCATCATGATAGTATGGCAAGAGTGATTCACAGTTAATCTTGGGTGTTGTAGTGACTGAATGCGTCGCTTCGGTCTCGTCATAATAACATGCTTGCGCCGTACTTTTGAAGTTGGAAGGCTACACTGGCTCGCGTAACACCAAGTACGTTATTTTGATGACAACCTACCTTCGAAAAGGGAACCAGCACGCACACCATGATCTATATGGTTACAACAATCCCCCCACCAAGTCATGCACATCGCGTCCTTTCCCCCTTGAGCCACACAAAGTCTTGCCGGATCTCACCCGTTATTACAAAACTGTCCGCATATCGTTTGTTGGTCAAAGGCCAAGTATTTCATTGGGCCCATTGTTCCCTGTCCGTTTATGGTCTGTTGTATCCCTTTTACAGATCCACTGAAGTTAGTACAATAGCTCCATTCATGATCAAAGGGCGCTTGTCGCTTGTCGCTAAGCCTGATTCTTTGGAGTAGTTAGCAGATGTTGATGCCCTCAAGGGCCTTTCATGCCAATTGCACTGAGGACACGAGGCCGTACAACCACAACCAAGAATCGTCTCGGCAGCATGCCAGGCCAGGCACGACATAATCGAAGCTCAATGGGCGTGGCCAAGACTTTGTGCGGTTGTACCTGATAGCAACTGTGAACGCTAAACTTGTGAGCGAGCCTCTGCCTTAGAAGAACCGGAGCCGCATAAAAGAGCAGGCAGGGACCACATCTTCTCTCCACAAATGTCCATCGCCTCTCCATGACCACGTCAATCTCACTCATACCATGTCTTCTTTCCACACGACGCCAGACTTCTCTTGGCCTGGCATATTTCCCCCTACAGAGGACTACAACGCAATATGGTCCGATTATGCGGACAGCGTTCAACCTTCTACGGTGCATGACCCATGTCTGCGCGGTCTCATACTAGTAAGCGTGGCCTCGTCCGGGATATCAGAAGTTACTCACGCTTTCTTGTCACAGGATGCCCACAGTGTAGACCCTTTTGGCAACCTGAGCAACGGCAGAGCCGCTTTCTCCGACGTCGGTGCAACTAAAATAGCGGTATTGTAAGGGTAGACCCCTGCGGACCCCGTAACGCGCACATTTGACCTGCCTTTCGCTCACCATCCTTATCCACCTCTCCTTCACATCTTCACCACCGTCCTCTTCGCGATCACTTGCCTGTTCCATATTCCTTCACATCTGTACCCACGTCTCTGTCTTGATCACTCCCTCTGCCATACCCCTGAGCTTCTGACACGCCACCACATCTACTTTACCTTTTGCCTGCTGCCGCGTTGCAATGCCACCTCGGCCACGACTCCATTACATTCGGACTGACGCTGCCTTGTGTCCCCTTTGTCTCAAAAGCCTCGCGTTTCCCTTTTCGTATGTCTCGTGTTCCCCTGTCTGTTTTGATCGGCTTTAGTTCCCCTCGTGTCTCCATTGTTTTCTTCCATGTTACGGTAATTTTCCCTTCATGATCCCCTTATCGATCCATCTATCAAGGCAGCGCGCGGGGCCACTTGTTGTGCCTCTCGTTGCGTCTCTGATGAATTTTTAGACCAGTTCTCCTCGCGAGAACAGACTGCTACACCTTGTGATGGAAACTGAAGGTGTACGCGTCCCTCTTTACTTACGACTTATCTCCTTGCTTTTCGGTCTTGTGCTATGGTCTTGGTCTCGTGTGTGCTACTTACGACGCGCACCACCTTACGAGCTTCCTCATTGGCCCCTCTTTCTATCTCATTGATTCTACTTACAGGTTTGGTATCTGTGTTCACCTACGACTGGTTTTCCTTGTTACTTCTGTCGCGCGTTACTTACATCGTCTGGTACAGTAACTTCTCATGTATAAAAGCCTCTCTGACTGCTTCAATGTAAAGCATTGCAGCGAACCTCGCTGCGATTCTATCTTTCAATTCTGTGTGCTCTTAGAAAATTCTTCTTAAAAACATTGCCTCTACTTGTGTTTGCCTTCGCGCGGACTATCTCACACCATCTACCATCTAATCTCCTTCCTTCCACCTATTCGAGCTTACACGTGCGCCCCCGGAGCGCCACTACAGTATCCACGTCTATCCCCACTTCGAAATTACATCGAGGACATCCTCATCAACCTCGATAAGGTGCACGAAGTGAGCATACGCGACTTGATCCTCAACTGAACATGTTGACTCATTTTAGTGCACTGCAGGACTTTTCCTATTTCTTCGCTGGTGTCAGCGCTTCGTAAGGAAAAGGGAACATGGCCGGGGACGGGGGTTCCGCATACAACGGGAACTAACTTACAAGTAACGCCGGCCACAATCCGGCTACCAAGACCCCGACTTCGACGAACGACCAATTCGAGACATTGGGGCCGCAGAGCGGGGAGGTTCGCAGCGACAACAGCGCAGGAAGTTAATAGCTGCGCGGGCAGGAAGGCAGATCTTCAAAACGCAAGATTCATCCCAC
Source organism: Lactifluus piperatus (assembly GCA_003315875.1). Lineage (NCBI taxonomy): Eukaryota > Fungi > Basidiomycota > Agaricomycetes > Russulales > Russulaceae > Lactifluus > Lactifluus piperatus. Next base: position 5,247 of record QFDX01006247.1, on the reverse strand, counting down.
CAAAAAACATGAATCGAAGCTGTTGGAAGTGCAGCTGGTGCGGTCCCACTGCAGATGACTACAGTACTACCGACCGTAATTAGTCAGCCCGGTAACGGACACAGTTCACACGGGCTACATTAGCGCTATTAACACCCGTCGATACAATATTGAATAACCGTCGATCATTCATTCTTTAGTCTCTAGGTAGAACACCTGTACCTACACTTAAGTAGACACTCATAACGCACCAAATCGATGGGGTTTCCGCCCCACCATTTCCTTCAGAAGCAATTACTTTGCTTCCATCACTGGAATACCCGGGCCGGCAGTAAACTGTCCTATCAATGTTCCTTACTTAGTATGCATCCGAACATGACGCACTGCCATAACTAGATTTCCTCAGCGGTAAACTCATCTCATTCCACAATATGCAAACTAATTGTATAAGATATCTCCCCCTGAAAGAAGTTCCGGTTTCAGTAAAGACGATGTCATAGTTGAGAACACGACTCACCATCGGCAATGTATTTGTCATATGCACGAACCCAATCAATTCCTCGCCATCTGTCATGACCTCGAACAGATCGGAGGGATATGCCACTTCCGTCTCCAAGAAAGGTAGCTCAGACACGATGTCCTCCAAAAAATATTCATTAGGCTCGATTGACGTGCTTGAGTCAACACTGGCCCGGATAGTGTGCTGTTCATACTCGGCATAGCTACCACCATTTACGTGGGCCGTACCCTCGACTATTTTTGAGTGCAGGCGTCGGGCGCGGAATGCGTTGAAGTCGCGCACGACGAGCATACCGGAACTAAAATTGTCCCACCGAAACCAGCGTTGCCCCGCAAGGCGTGATGAAACATGGGCAGGAAGCGCGGAGAACATATGTGATGAGCGCGGGCCCCATACATTCCATGGCACATCATCTGTCCTTGTAGATAGGTTGGCTGTAAGTTCTGTTTCTGCTATTGTGGATAGCGCTTTGCGCGACAGTATGAGGGAGTATTGGGCTTCGCCAAATAGCGAAGTTTCCGTGAAGAGTGCCAGTGACAGGTGAATGATGCCTTCCTGCCAATCATTCAAGAAAGGAAGTCGTCGATAGCCTGCACTGGCAGGAGTTTGAGTGGAACCTGACCGTCTTTCGGCACAGTTGTTGTGGAAACTGATGTTCCTGTATTGCGTTTCACCACGTAAAGATGGAAGTGCGAGCTTACATATACTCGACAATGACGGCTCGGATTCTTCTAATCGTGGAAGACGGCACAGGGCGATCGCACCCCGTTCCAAAACAGCGATGACATCAGGAGAAATCATGGAAAAGCTTAGCTCGTGTTCTTCAGGTTCACAGGTGATCTACAAATTAGGTCTAGTCAAGTACTGGGATAATTGCTGCAGATCTTGGGTACTCACATGAACCACGTGACCAGTTTTCCATTCTACAAGATACCATCGACAGAGCGGAAACATCCAATATGCTTGGTGCACATGCACGAGGACCATATCACCTAGGACTTCAGCTTGCGCAATCAATCTAACTTGATCAAAGATATTCGTGGATATAGTCAACACAGGGGTTGCAGCGAGAGGGTGATCATCGCCCGTGGAGAAATCCAAGACCCGTAGGATAACTGCAAGCTCCCCGTGTATGTCACTTCACATCAAGGATCACATTAGCCATTGACACAGTGAGGGATAAATAGTTTAAAAGGGAAGCTCACTGGGAAACAGATATGGTCAAAGCCATATTATGCTCTATTGCAAAGACCAAAGCGATCTGCGGCTCACTATACGACTGAAATTTGATCGAGGTCCAATTGGCCTCGCCGCGAAGCGATGTCAAAGTAGCGTCGTGGATTGAGAGATAATAGTAACCAGTATTGAATTCGTGGGGCATTCCGATAAGATAGCCATCGCAGATCCTGTACGTTAGGAAGTTCGTCCCTTCAAGTTCTGGACATGGAATATCGCGCACGAGGGTGCGCATCCTCAGAACATCCCATGCACGCTCCCAACGCTGCAGCGCTTCGAGACGACACTTCAAAGACATGTCTGTCGACGGAATGTCCACGATACAAGAGTTATCCCGCAATAATATATATTGCAAGATTAGTGAATCTCCGATTAGTGTCGAGAATCCTTTACAGGTTTGTCTGCATGTGCGAATGTCGCGGGGAGGTAGAAGTAGAACGATCTCATAGAGTAGCTCGATGGAAAGCTTCTGTAGAAGCAAAGACATGGGTGTTGTAAGGGTGAAGCGAGGCGAGGCGCCCAAAACAAAAGTGAAAGTACAGTAATTACTAGTACTGTAGCCAACTTGAAGCGCCAACCGAGGTCGCCTGGGCGTAATACTAGACACACATAAAGGTGAAAAGCATGACTTGGGTATACCAGACAGTGGAACCAATATCCCAGGATGTTGGAATATCAGCACCTGCGCGACGTTACCGAGATCAAGAAAACTGGCACACTTTCGAGTTAGACATACATTAGCCTCCCTCGTTATAGATTATTATTATAATAAATACACGATCGATACACGATCGAGATTCGAGACCACGCCTAGCCGTCTCACATCTCGTCCGAGTCTCTGCTCCCAAGGGTTTGCACCTTCATTAGGACATATTCCGCAGTACTGTAGTCGCTTCTGATAGGTTTGTATCGTTACTCTCTTGGCTGCACTGAACGTGTTACTGCTTCGAGTAGATGCAGACTGCAACTATATCGTGGGCGCCCTCTAAGTCTTTTCTGCTCATGTTTCGTCTTGGCCTCCTATCGCGTCTTCTCGGACTCACTCATGAGCCTCGGAACGCGTAGAGCTCCAAACGTAAGATTTATCTCACCGAAAAATAGGAAGACTCGGAACGAGAAACGAACTTCAAAGCACTTGCTTTGCTTTAAACAGTGGAACACAAGCAAAATCCATTTCCCCACCGTCACCTTCAGCTTCAACCAAAGTCATACAAAACTATTCCAGGCTCTTGGGCACCAAACTGTGGGCATACATCATCACTCCAATATATGCAAATTAATCGTATAAAGTTCCTCTCCCTGCACGAGATTTCTGCTTAGCAAAGTTAATATTTATACTATAAGACACTGCTCACCCTGGGCCAACGCTCGAATACAAGCAGTTGCTCGCCAATTGCCACGAGATTATCCAGATCGGCGGGAAATGGATCCAGTTCAATCTCGCGGTAAGGTAGCTCAGATATGATGTCCTCTGCAAAGCATTCATTTGACTGGATTGACGTTGTTGGGCCAACTCTAACCCGGATAGAGTACCGCTCATACTTGACGTCGCTACTGTCGTTGACATGGATTGTATCTTCAGCTATTTTGGAGTGTGCGCGTCGGGCGCGGAATGCGTTGAAATCACGCATGATGAGCACGCGTGAAGTTAATTGGGAAATCCAGCGTTGTCCCACACAGTATATCGGGACATAGGGCTGCTCAGAGAATATATGTGATGCGCGTGGACCCCATTCACTCCATAGCACTCTATCTGTCCTCTTGAATAGTTTGGAAGTATGCTCTGCTGCTGTAAATAACGCTTTGCGCGACAACACGAGGGTGTAGCTGACTGTGTGCGAAGTTGTTGTGGAACAGATGCCTAGTGACAGGGGGATGATACCCTTGTATCCAATCATCCGAGAAAGGAAGTTGCTGATAGCTCGCATGAGTCCGAGTGGAGCCTGAACGCCTCTCTTGATAGCAACGGTGGAAACAGTTGTATCCGTATTGCATTCTGCTGCGCAAAGGCGGGAGTGCGAGCTTACATATCCTCAACAATGAGGGCTCGGGTTCTTCTAATTGTGGAAGACGGAATAGGGTGATCGCATCCTGTCCCAAAACAGCGACAATATCAGAAGAAATCATGGCGAAGCTTGACCCATGTATATCGTCTCCACCCTTGATCTAGAAATTCGGTCTAGCGGTGGGATAATTGCTGCAGATCTTGGACACTCACACGAACTACACGCCCTATTTTCCATTCTACAAGATACAATCGACAGAATTTGGGCTTGATATTCTGCCAATTTCCTTGGCTCAAGAACACGAGGACAGTATCACCTAGGACTTCAGCTTGCGCCAAAAAGGTGTAACTATCGGTAATCCGCGGGATAATGGTCAATACAGGGTTTGCAGCTAGAGGGTGCATCTCGCCCGTGAAGAAGTCCCGAAATTGTAGGAAAACCGTAGATTCCGTGATCTGCAAGCTTCATGAAAAGAATCTCATGAGTGACACGGGGAGTAATAATTGGAAGAGGAGGATTACCGGGATTTTGATATAACGACAGTCATGTTCAGCTCTGTCGCAAAGACCTTAACGATCGGCCTACCATATGACTCTAAATCAACCCTGGTCCACTTGTCATTGCCTGGAAACGACAAAAAGGTAGGGTCGTATATCGGGAGATAGTGATAACCGGGCGTGGGGTCCATGGACGTTGTGATGAGGAAGTTATCGCAGATGGTGTATGGGAAGTAGCTGTTCCCCTCCGCACGTGGCACATCGCGTGCGAGGGTGCGGATCCTCAGAACATCCCATGCGCGCTCCCAACGCTGCAGGATTTCGAGACGACACTTCACAGGCGTGTCCGAAGATGGAGTGTCCACGACGCAAGAGTTCTCTCGCGATAATATATATTGCACGAGAACGGAATCTCTGACTAAATTCGAAAAACCTTTACAGGTTTGTCGGCACGCGCGAATGTCGCGTGGAGGCAGATATAGAACGATTTCATGGAGCAACTCAATGGAAAGCTTCTGCAGAAGTAACGACATGGAGGAGAGGCTAAGCGCGGTGAGCCACCCAAAATGAAAGCGCTTTATTTGAATATCCAAGCGCCCGCCGAGTGTTAGTTATTATTCACTACGGGAAGCGCGACCATAGAATTTTCCATGTAAAACACACCGGAAATTCCATGTATAATACATTTAAATACCATGTATATTGTCTAAGAATGAGAAACGGAATTTTGGCAGCAACTCCATTGAAAGGCCACGGACAGTCTGCCAAAATTCCACTGGGTTAAGGAAGTCGTTTCAGTGTACCATAAGCCATTTTATTGGCATACACTACAGGGAAATTTTGGTGCACAATACAGGGAAATGTGGCTCATTTGACATGAAAATTCCCTTGGAATGTCTTGAAAAATCACTGTTTGTAACAGGGAAATTTGGCTTATATGACATCGAAATTCTATTGATTCATTGCTCAAAAATACAGTTGGGGAACACACAAACTTCGTCACATCAAC
>QFDX01006239.1:0-21520 GCA_003315875.1 Lactifluus piperatus | reverse complement strand
GATGACGTTCTCATCCTTGATGTCTCGATGAACTTTATCGCCATGTTAGAACAGCCTCATCAAAATGTCACGCAAGAGAATACCTATTCTTTTTGAATGCAGGAAACTCATGGCGTCCGCGATCTGTCCGAGATAGGTACGTACAGAACTTGCTGGGAGGCCGTTCGGGTAGCTCTCTACTAGGTCAAATAAGTCGGAAGGGGGGATCGGTGAATTTGGAGCCGGTTCTGGGATGGTCGAGGGTAGTACGAGATAGTAGTAGTGATTGTCTTCGAAGAAGTCGAGAAGCGGACAAATATTGGGATGTCCTTTCACCACCTTGCCTTCAACCCAGTCGAAATGAGCAGCTTCCGAGTGAGATGAAGGCGAATCAGCGAAGGGTATTCGAGAAGGATCCCAGGGCCGTCGTGGGGGTAATATGTAAGACGTGTTCGAGATTGCAGACATGACGTAGATCTCTATAGGAATTGTTCCATACTTTGGGTGTTTTTTCCAACAATCGGCCAATATTCGGGACTTTATGACTTGTTTGATGACGAGCGGAGGCTATAGAAGGTCTTATTAGCGCATAATGGACAGAGCTAGGCGTCACTTACCCCAAGGGTTCCATCCGCTTTCATCTCCCTTGCCTTCTTCACTAAACCATAGGCGCCGCGACCTATTTCGCCCTGAATGACAAACTCTGATATCCTGCGTTCGCTCGAGGCTTGAGCAACGATTGAGGATGATGGAGTCGGTGGACGGGTGCTGAGGTCAAGGCTGAGCAAACTTGCGGTGCTGCCCGACCGAATAAGTTTTTGAGGAGCCACAGGGGGTGGTGAAGGAGGTTCAATGGGCGCAATGGAGAGGCGCCCGGCTATTAATGATACGCGCTGCTGTGATGACCGACGTCTAGGTCGAGGAGAAGTGGGAGAGCGAAGCGGCCGAGGAGGTGCACTGATATTAGGGGAGAATAGTGAAGAACTTGATTGCGGCAGAGGTCTATGAGAGATAGAGGGAGACTCGGTCGGAGAGAATGTGAGGGGATCAGTCGTGAATCGGGAAGTCTGGGTCTGTAAAGGCAGAGGGGTCGACGGAGTGACGATGGAGGCAGGGTATAAAGAATCGGAGTCTGTAGAGCTTGTAAATGCGACAGTATACGCAGGCGATGGTGGGCAGATGAAACTCTGGGTTGAAAGGGTAGAATCGTCTAGTCCGATGTCGTCTCGAGGGGCCGATAATCCTTTTTGTTCCTCCTCAGCGCCCCAGTTGAACCCACGACCAATAGAGGTGACACCCCAGCTGTTTCCGACGCTGACGGCCCGATTTAAGGCAAGTTTTACTGGAGGCGCACCCCAGCTGTCGTCGTCAAAAGCGATATCGACAGCTGCGGGTGCCGTGAGCATAGAATAGCCGGACGTGGGAGACTGAAGAGGGCGAATTAACTCGTGTGCGAGAATGCGTTAGATGAAATGTAACGTGAAGAGTAATTGAATCAGAGGAACTTGAAATTGTCAAGATGGGAGGGGAAAGGGGAGGAAATGGGGTCCCAATTGATAAAAGCACAGCTAGAGGTGTCTCACGGCTGTGTTCCCCAGCAAATTAATGCCACTTCCACACACGTGCCATATACCAAACAAACTTTTATGAAATCGAAAGAAAAATCTATGAGAACTTTACAAGGAAACATTTTAGGAACCTCATTTGAGGGTGCACCTTCAATCCTTCATCGAGACTGCTTAATGTATGTGCCAACCTCGTCACTACTGTAGTGCGAGCGATAAGTACCTTGTTGATAACTGTTTATATTAACTTCCCAAACTGGAATCGTTCTCCCCACGACATCTTGTAACGACCACATTCCCTTCAACCCTTGCTAGATCGTAAGTATGCTCTCTCTAGCAGTGCTACTTCCTACGGGCCATTATTCGGAGGGCTTGACTGTATACGGTGGACACTAGCATCCGCGACAGAGAGATTTAGGATGGATGGGGGGTTTCTCTGTTGGATGACATCGTGTCTGTCATAACCTTCCATCTCACAGCTCTTGCATTGTTCGTGGCAGAACCTGTTGTTCTTACGTATTCTCCGTACAGCTCGTCATGGTGGTCAAGACTCCAATTGTAAAAAAACGCACCAAGCCATTCAAGTGTGTACCTAAATCACATATTGACTGTAAAGACCAATGACTTACACCTCACTAACGCAGGCGTCACCAGTCTGACCGCTACAAGAGCGTCAAAGAGGCATGGAGGAAACCAAAGGGCATTGATAACAGGGTGAGACGCAGATTCAAGGGCCAGCTCCCCATGCCAAAGGTATGTCGATCTTCCTTGCCCACGGGTGGGTATTCACATCTAGCAAGATCGGTTATGGCAGTAACAAGAAGACCCGTCACCTACTTCCCAATGGCCTCAAGAAGTTTTTAGTAAAAAATGTCCGGGAACTCGAGCTGCTCCTTATGCACAACAAAAGCTACGCGGCGGAGATCGCACACAACGTGAGCAGTCGAAACCGGGTAGTCATTTTGGAAAGGTGCGATTCTTGGGCCTGTTCGTTTCCTTGTGTTATCACAACTGATATCACGGCTATATCCAGGGCCAAAGCGCTAGGTCTCAAAGTGACAAATTCCGCCGCACGCCTCCGTTCAGAAGAGTAGATTGCTGCCAAGCTTGCACCGTTACTCGTCGCTTTCCATGTATTATGACACTCAATAGCAATACATATGCTAGTAGTATGCTGCATTATTAAAGTGGCGGGAATAAATACACAAATGCCGACGCTCCCCGATAATTTGGAGTGGCACCATTGAAGCCAGGTGTATGGATTATATTTCGCAATTTTTGAGCACAGAGAGACCACTCGACAATGCCTTTGAGGGAGATACATCGGATCGAAAGGGTGTACCCGAACATCATAATTCGTCGTAACTGGCTGTCCGTAGTTGACAAGGACTCGAAGGAGGACCGAGTGTGGCCCAGTGCAGTCCCGGAGTTTGCCGGATCACGCGAACCTTGTTGTGGGTTGTGTTAAGGTACTGAGCATTATCGCAGCTCAAATACACCCAAGTCGTCAGGATTGACTACAGGTAAGCTCCATGTTTCATCCATGATGTCTTTAAGTGGTACTGGCAGCTGTTCTGTATCATGATGAGGTTTTCGTTTGGGCTTAATTTAAGCCAGTCGGGTGGATGCTTTTGAGAACAAGTGGATGACATGGCGCTGACGCTGATTCGGCAGTATACAGCATGGGTGCATATAAGTATATCGGCGAATTGTACAAGAAAAAGCAGTCAGACGTCCTTCGCTTCTTGCTCCGTGTTCGGTATGTCGCTGTTTTCTGCTGTTGTTGGACATACTCTAACCATGAATATGGAATAGCTGCTGGGAGTACCGCCAGCTGAATGTCATCCACCGGGCTTCGCGTCCATCACGTCCTGACAAGGCTCGCCGACTCGGGTACAAAGCAAAACAAGGCTACGTCGTCTATCGTGTGCGCGTCCGCCGTGGTAACCGCAAGAAGCATGTCCCTAAGGGTGCGCATTCACCTTTCTTTGACTGTCGACCTTCCCTGATTTTTTTTTTCTTTTGTTCAGGCGCGACATACGGCAAACCTGTCCGTCAGGGTGTCAATCATCTCAAGTTCCAACGTGGTCTGCGGAGCGTTGCAGAAGAACGCGTCGGCCGTCGCTGTGGCAATTTGCGTGTCTTGAATTCATACTGGATCAACCAGGATGGTGTGTACAAATATTATGAGGTTATACTCGTCGACCCTAGCCACAAGGCGGTAAGCACTGCAATCATATTGCATATTCGTTTGTTTATGGTGGTCAGATTCGCCGAGACCCCCGAATCAACTGGATCGCTAAGCCTGTACACAAGCGACGAGAGGCTCGCGGCCTCACGAGCATTGGCAAACAGGTACATCAGACACGAGTTATCGGCACGTGTAGTTACACTCACATGAACTTGGCAGAACCGTGGTATCGGAAAGGGTCACAGATACAACAACACACCTCGGGTGGCCACTTGGAAGAGACACAACACTCTCAGCCTTCGCCGCTACCGATGATCATATTCTTCTACGTACACATTCATGTTGTATGCACATGCCCCAAAATGTCAGACGCTGGTTTTGTTTTTTTTTTAGATTTAGAATACCGGTCATAAGATCACCTGAACGTTGTTCTTCTTCTATATCGGGTTCGAGTTATTTGTTTTTGATTCCGCAGCTGCAGCGTGCCTTGCCGTGCGTCAGACATGCGACTGTGGCAAAATGTGTTCGCGTGCCCTTGTCAGCAGCTCTGCGGACCAAATGTTCTCCAGAAAGTCGTCTGCAAGACCGGTTGAACCTTGCCTCTTTGTAATAATAATACATAATCACCTGTCCGTAAAGTGTTTTAGCCCCATCAATGCATGAACATGAAGGATTGGTAAATGTGGGGACTACGGAGCGCCCAGTTAATTCAACTTGAACACGGCATATGCAGGCCAAACTTTTACCTGCTGGTGGTTAACCCGCACCTATCTCTCACCTTCTCTGCATTCATCACGACTGGATGTTGTGCTATCACCATTTGATGATATCATCCCTTACTCTTCTATTGCTTCTAATTGCAGTCGTCAGTGCCCTTACCTCCCCTTACAACGCATCAAGGCCTCGAATATTGTTACCGCAAAACGGACCATACTTGCCCAGGGATACTACGAACGGCAGTGTCTCCAATAATAATACTAGCAACAATACCTCAAGTTCTGGAGAATTCCTGTGGGTCATTCAAGACACCTATGACGCATCCAACTTTTTCCAGTAAGTCTGGTGTCTCCTGAACCCAAATTAGACTTGACAGTTGTCTTGGGACAGGTCCTTTTCCTTCTTTACTGGTGATGACCCTACACAGTATGTGCTTCACTCAAATTGGTGCTCTGAGCTGAACGCCTTCCCAGTGGGACTGTCAAGTAAGCAACAATTTACCTTTCAATGCCCCACACCCCGGTGGCTCCGAGTCTGAGCGAGCCCTATAGGTACGTGGATAACGCGACAGCGTTTGCCCATAATCTTTCGTACATCTCCTCGGATGGAAAGGTTATAATGAAGGGGGACAACACAACCACGCTACAGTCGGGAGCGTACCGGGAGAGGTATGGAATACATCAGGACCTAGTTACTACCTACTGATGATGACTCAGTGTGCGAGTTTCAAGCAATGCACTGTATAACACGGGCCTCTTCATCCTAGACTTAAACCATGCACCCTGGGGCTGCGGTAAGTATTGTGTCCTTCCCTCACACGTGATGATCAACACAGCGCTACACCGTTAGGCGTGTGGCCAGCGTTTTGGACACTTGGGGAAAAATGGCCGACAGTGAGCTATACTTCGTAGTCTCCAAGCTCGTTCTTCATGTCTTCTTACAGCATGGGGAAATCGACATAATCGAAGGGGTACATGACAATGAACATAATCAAGTAACCTGGCATACCAGCGCAGGTCATCCTTGACATATGGCTGTTTTTGGCAGGATGTTAACATGATACTAGGATGCATGCTTACGCCTACCAGTGACTTCACTGGGACAATTGCGGTGAGTAGCCTATTCACACCTTCGGCCACCTGCTTCACCGATAACAGGCACAAAACAATCAACCGAACCTCGACTGTGAAGGCAGCGACACGAAATTTGGATGTGGCATCATTGAGTGGAGTCGAGCATCATATGGACCCGAATTCGATGCTCAAGGTGGAGGTGTGTTCGCAATGAAATGGGATCAGGATGGAATCTCAGTGCGTGAGTAGCTACAACGAACGATAACGTGCTCGAGCTCCTGCTGAATCTCTGCTGAAGATAACTTCTATCGTGTCGCCATACCTAAGGATATCCTGGCTGGGAGACCCAATCCTGCTAACTGGCCGGCCGCAACGGCCGTTCTAGAGCCCGCTGGTTGTAATCCTCTACAATACTTCTCAAACCACTCTATCGTATTTGGTGAGTGTACTCTTATTTCCCACTGGACGATAGAGGACTGACATTGTCAAAGACATCACGTTCTGCGGTGTGTATAGGTAACTGAGTAAGCAAATCGGGAACTCACGTCAATCTGTATGTTCCAGGTGACTGGGCTGGTAACTCGTACGCAACATCAGGCTGTCCAGGTACCTGCGCCGAGCGTATTTTAACGCCATCTAATTTTGATGTATGACGTGATCCATAATCTTACCCCGTCGTGCTCAACGTTGCTACATAGAACGCGTACTGGAACATTAATTCGCTCAAGGTATACCGCCGCCAATCTGTCGCCGGAGTTGTGAGTGCAGGCATGCCCCCTCCAGTTAAGCAATTGCGTCTTCCATCGTTGCTGGCTGTCGCTGCGATAACTGTTTTTGGCCTTGTATATATGACATTATGACCATTTCTGCTGTCCCGACGGAACCGCATATGTACGTTTCTAGACGACAAACTATGTTTCTACAACCTAGTATTACGAATGCTTACAGCTTTATCTTCCATATTCTGTCCTGTATCGATCCCCCAGGCGCAAATAAATTCTCCGCAACAGGCTCCCCAAACCCAGCTCTCAACGGGGTAACGCTGACCCATCCCATCTCAATTGCCCAAGTATCAGAACCCTCTGGCAGGGAGGATGGCGGACGGCCAAGCAAATCCTTCAAATCGGGGGTGAACTTGAAAATGAGGCTCCCAATCTTCTTTGGGGAGACGACCTCCTCAGATCCCTGAGAGAGGGCCTTGTGTGTTAACGTAGCTTTCGGAGAGTCTGGACCCGCTGGTGAACAGGCCTGCTCCAGTTCCGCTGCCCTATCCGGGGAATACGCCTTGAACAATCGGTGATACGAATTCCTCCAAACACGCGTCCAAATGATCGGGAGTCCGTCCTCGCTTAATAGTCCACGAATCATGGGTATGTTGACGCTGTACAAGTCAATTTCGCCGTTCCGCAGGCCAACTTCGTCCCTACCCCAGTTATCCCAAAGGTGGCGAATGATTTTCGCGGAAAGGGTATGTGCGGGGTCGAATAGGAATTGTGGCGTTGGGTGCACCATTGTCCCATAGGAAAGGGCGATGCTACGAGTTTGAGAGAGTGTGGATGACAAGGATGCACCGAGTGTGCCAGAAGATAAGGTGAATGCGGCTGTGGGGTATGTACGCCTGATTATTGAGGCGAGACTACGCCGCACTTAGGGCACCAGATGGCCGAACTGAACTCACAACCAGTGTTCCTGCCGAGATTAGGTCCGGACAACTACGTGGGACGAAGGGAGTATCTACTTAGCTTGGTGCAGAGAGAGAAAAAACAGCTATGACACACCACAAGATCGATCTCGCCGGGATATAAATTGTGGAGAGCAATATTGGCGCACGTCGCTGGGGTCTGTGGACTGCTCAGGCTTTGACGATGAGTGATACGTAAGGTACCAGGACTCACCCCGTCCAAGAGGACCCATTCGCCAATCTCTCCCTCTTTGAGGGCTCGCGAAGAATCTGCAGTCTCACCCAACCCATCTTTGATTTACAGCTTGAATGAGGACACAAAACCACACATCCATTGATCCCTCACCAGGATCGCGGGGATAGTAGAAACACCCGCGGATAATGTCCTTGATCTGGTAGGCTTTGCCTGTGACGCCGATGAATAATCCCCAACGGAGACGCACAGTAAGTGGCTTTGGCTGGGACAAGTTACGGACCGATCCATGACTTTTGTGAGCTAGGAATCACGACTCTCACATCCCAGCCTACATTAACGGCATTCATGGGTTGAACTTTGTATACTACAGGATAGGTCAAGCAAAGACTGACCGAGAGACCTGGTAAGGTGCTTATACAAACCGAAAATATATGGAGAATCGGGGCCGGGAGGGCCATCATCATTCTACAATCACGTTTGTTAGCCCACAGGAAATTGAGCTGTGAGAGGAACTAGATCACAGTGAGCAGAACGGTCATCAGTTGTGCATGTGGGGCCATGATATGATGGGATCAAGTGAGGGACGACATCCGGGCCGCGGTACAACTGAAATAGAATACTCTCTCGTAACCTGCCCATCTATTTTTCACATCTCCAGTGCTCTTTTAGCCATATCCATGGCGCCATCCTTGGTCTTGTTCCCCCCAATGAAGCCGGATGCGTGCACAAAGATACAGCCATCAATCCCTGAGATGCGCGAAAGATCCTCATCTCTGACCCCGCGCCAAGGTTCTGGTAATCCTTTCCGACTCTCAAAGCTTTCCGGTGAGATGGGGACTGCTTGTACGCGCCAATTCCCACCAGTCTCGTCTGGATAGATGACGTAGAAGGGTAGGGTGGTCGCAGGTGTGGACAACTCTTCCTCGAGCTCAAACAGATGCTCCTAAGTGACGGTAAGCTTTCTTTGGACAAGTGAGAGCAACAAATTCGACGTGCCTTCCACGGGGCGAACTGATTGAATGCGATGATGCGGCCGCTGGGATCCACATTTGCGCGCTGAGAGAGCGCCGCAAGAACAAGGTCGCGAGCTGGGAGCCACGACCGGCCGTAGTAATTCAGGCGAGCAAGAAATTCTTCCCCAGCTAGTTGTGAGGCTGTTGAGAACCGGGCCTGGAAACAAGTGAGCGATGCGAAGCCGGGTAAGAGAAATTAGCATTACATCAACTATTTGTGAATCGAAAGCCTCATTCCAGGCAGGGTTGAGCCACCCCACACGACTGGAAAGATCGGTGCGATTCCGATACTTGGCTTGTATATCATTAGGATATTGCGATATCCCATTGTCGATTCCATCGAGTGCTTCGATAAATTCCTAAGATACATTGAGTGTGGTAGTCCAGCATATGAGTGCATGAAGAGTAGTACCTTGTACAATTTCAGCCAGAGACCGTCGACTTTTGGGTCGCCCAGAGTGAGCTGCAACTGGTTGGCAATGATTTCCCGACCAAAATGTCTGAAGAGCAGAATTAGCAAAGTTGGTGACGAGGGTATATCGCCTGACTTGTAGATGAGACCCGCAGAAGATAACTTTGTGGTGAATCCGTGGCCGAACACTTCTTCAAAGCCCCGCTGATGGTGGTCAAACCTTTGCTTGCTCTCGTCGTAGACAGCACCGACGTCCACAACAATGTCGCAAGCGTCAAGGACTTTGGGGTCTCGAGTGCGTTTGACGTCTATTCACCTGTGTTAACTGTGCATTACACGACATTTGTTGTGGACCAAGAAGACCTGCATCTCGATAAGCCTCTGTGAGTCGTAACATGTACACTGCGAGTGCTTCGTCGCAGTGAAAGGTGCCATTGTGAGTCCCAATAACCTGAGAACAGATCGAGCACTTCAGATTAGTATTGGAGAGACGAGACAAACTTTTGATGTTTTCGGTCTCTTCGTCGGGTGTGAGATATCAGTCATGGCCGTGTAGAAGAACCTAGAGGCTAGCGTTCTACCTGAATGGCGTACGCAGACTCGGAACATTTTAAAGTTGCGCCCGAATCGTAGCATCGTAATGTAACGGTATGTAGTCGTGCAAAGGTACATGCAAAAAGATTCCAAGACAGAGTCAATGTCCAATGCAAGTGTCTATCAGGTATTATACGTGTCCATCTTATAGTAAAATGAGGGCGCCAATAAAAACCCCTGCAATGCTGACAACGATAGCATTCCGCTGCAGCGGTGCTACTCCTGACACATAACCATCTGGGGGTCCATACACACCGCCCTGTCCAGACTGACCTGGACTTGGTGCACCTCCATTCCCATTTCCGCCACCATTGACGTTTGTAGGGGCAGTTGGTAGTGGTCCGGTAGAAGTTGACTTTGTGGTCGTCGCATTACTTGATGCACTGGCATTGCTCGAAACGGCACCACTTGAGGCTACTGTCAAAGTAACGGGGATGGCAGAGGTGACGGCAATCGTCTGGCGATTTGGGTCGAAGGAGACTCCAACAGAAAAGGAGGTGGTGACTACTACACTAGGTGCTGCAGCTGAAGAGGCGCTACTGCTCTGTCATGTCATGGTAAGTGGTTGGGAGTGAGAGATGGTACTACGTTGCCCACCTGTGCGAGAGCGCTCATAAAGGTGAATGGAAGCAGAAGAAGGATAGAATAGCGAAGAAATGAACGCATTGTGAAGGTGGAGGTAGGTGGTGGTAGACGGGCGAAAAGGTGGAGGTGGCGTTTACCTGGTTGGCTAAAGCCACTACAACCAATGGATACTGTTCCTGTTCCCGTTCCCCTCTCGCTCTATACTATTAATATCATCCTACAGTACATATCCCCCCCTTCACAGCTATTTAATCCCATTCCTTCAAATCTACTCTCACACTCCCTCTTGCAACGCCACATCCTCCTCGACATCTCTCCAGCAGATCCTTCTTCCTATCTCTCCTGGCCATCTTCAGGTCGTGACCACGCAATACAGCATCTAGAATCCCTCCCGATGCCTCTCAACGAGCTGGCCCAGGACTGTCTCGTCGGTTACACAGTCGACCCAGAACATGCCTATGCCCACGTACACATCAGGCCCACAGGAGACGATGGCCTACGTCTTGTCTTCGAATGGGATGGTCAAGACAGCTGGAAATACCATGACTCGAACGTGATGCCCTTCCCGCCTCGGACTCATCCCGATCTGAGAGACGCCGTTGCCGCCGCTGCCACGGTATCAAGTGAGGAAAAGAAGGAGAAAACTGAACATCATAATGATGACAGTGACGACAACGACTATTGGAACTCGTACGGCATGAAGGAAGACGACCTGCAGCCCCCGCCATCTACAAGCACGGGTGAGGCAGACGCAAGCGAAGATGCCTATTGGGCTCAGTATGCTTCAGTGCAAGGTATGATGCCCTCTGGCGCCTCTGGGACGAAATCACTCATTCTGATCTTGTGCCGCTAAAGGTACGGCTGACTCGACGATCCCCTCCCCTGTACACAGGACGACGCGTAGGCTCCACTCAGCGTACGTGTCCCGTGAAGCGATAATTCCCACCGCCACTCCGGCTATCCGTTCCCAGCCTCGCGACCCGAAGGCACCTCCCTCTCCGACCACGCTAAGATATCGCTTGACTACACTATCTCCACGACGGCCGAATAACAGCCCGCCCTTTGATCACTTTGTCTTACCTGACCCCGAAGACAATATCCCGGAGGCGATAGAAGATGATACTGAATCACCCACGTTGTGCCATGAGACCCCTTGGGAAAGGTGTGTCTTCCAAAAGCATGGGGAGGAGTCAGAGGACATCGCATCGCCTGCGACAGCTGCCGAAACCGCAAAGTTGTCTTCCCGTCAAGGGATGGTCCAGGACGACGGTAGTCACGCCCTCCAGGACGCCGTGCGGGGTCTGTTCTGCTTATGGAAATCTGCAAGGCAGGGATCGAGCTCCTTCCCAGGGGAAACATCGGCGGACGAGCTCGACAGAGCTGATTTCCTGCAGTTGGTTGGCAGGGCGATTGCAACATCCAAATAACATGTCAATGTCATCAACCACCTAGAAACTTGTAGCCTATATCTTATTGTTTGTGTGGAAATGTACGGATACCCCCCTAATAGATGTACATATCATGGTCTGCTTATAAGAGGCGGGTGCATAAATTCCGAGTGGCTGGAATGATTTCCATCCACCTGAGGTACGTGTATACGCCTGTTGCCAACGGCTTTCACAAGTCGGTCGACCGAGCTATAAGCTCCGTCCACAGATAATACTATACGGCAGGTAGTGGATGAGGTATGGATTTAAAACCCCTTACAGTACCAGCCACCACGTTTTCTAGCACGATGCGCCTCCGCTCCCGCACAATCCACTGCCGCCCGTGATTCGATAAATTGGTTGCGCAGTAGCTGTACCTGTACTGCGGTATAGCACTCCATCACGGTGGATTCAGACAGTGCACAGATCACATAAAGGAGGCTCGGGGGTTCATCAGTTGCCGCAGCGCATAGGAAAGGTTGGCTCTAGAAAAAGGTGGGGTGATAAAACCAGGGCGGTGTGGCTGGCTTTCCTTGCTCCCATACACGGGCCAGCCACCTATACAAATGATTATCGATGCCTAAAGGCGAGATGCACCTAACCAAGTGAGACCGCACTCCCGGCACAGATTTAATATCAGCTTTAGGCATGCGAGCCTGCAGAAGACAGCCGGTAGGCAATAAGGAGACGAGGAGAACAGCGAGGATCGCTGATATCAGGATATGCCGAATCCAGAAAAGTGAGAACAAGGCGTACTATACCAGGTGACATCCATTGTAGAGAACGAGAGCGTATTGTGCGAGAAGCCGCATGTGCAAGCTTTCGTCAAGTAGTTGCACAGCCTTGACTGGTCGTTGTGCCACTCTACAAGAGCTCACTCACTTCCCACGACCGACTTCATCGGCGATATTCAAAGCACGATGGCGGGTGTTTGTCGAACGGTTTTCGTAAATCATTGACAGGACCCTAAGCCCTTTCCCGATACTGTCCTCAATATCTGTATTCAAAAGAGCGTCCCAAAAAGGTAGGCAAGTAAACCAGTCAAGTGCTCAACGTATCCAAACCGTCCAGATTCAATAACTATTTTCCAAAGGTAGGCTGAGGGGTAACTACTTAATCCGTTTGAGCTGTAAAAAAAATTATGGTAAGAAGCAGGCAACAGCTTAGCACATCGCATGACGCACTTTCTCCGTGGTACTGAAGACTCTGTTGTCGAGGCTGACTGTCTTCTCCTCAATGCGTTCAATGCGGCTGTTCTGTTTGTCAAGCTCCTGGCCCATAGCCGTTCCTAGCGACTTGAGCCGCTTTGTCATATCAGAGATTTCGTCAAGATTGTCATCGAGTTCATCTTCCATCTCGTCGTCCGACGCAGTAGCCTCAAACTGGTACCGCTTTCTCTGTTCACGTTGAAGTGCCTGTTGAGCAGCCGTTTTACCACGCCTTCCGTTCGACCCGTCCGCACTTTCTAACTGTTGTTGGCCGTAAGTCGAAGCTTGACCCAAACGGTTTTGGGTTTCCCGTATGTCCATCATGGACTTCTCGCGTTCATCCCGTTCTTCCTCATAACGCTGTTGTACCTTCCTCTCCTGAGCAGCACGTTTCGCGTCCTTGTTGAAGGTGATGACAGGCCGGAATATCGAACGATTGAGCTGCTTGAGTTCGTCCGTTTTATCCTGCGCACGTTGCGAGTGGCCTTTGGACACATCGAGATGGCGCTCAGTACTAGCAAGCTTCTCTACAATGGAACTTCATGATAAGTATGGGGCAAGAATTTACAGCAGCAATCCCCCACGCACCAGATTGACTGCCAAGTTTATTGATAGTACCTCGGGCAGTCTCTTCTGCCTCACGAGCCATGCGGAGGGCATTGCGTGTGGAGTTGACGCTTTCTTGCTTTATGAACCTGGTTTGCGTCTTGATACCTTCTACATCATCGTCATTCTCCTCCCCTGGTTTAGGCTCAGGCAACGTTGGTCCATCGTGAGCGAAACGGCCAGAGGATACTTTCTCAGGATTATGACCAGAAAATAATGCCCTTCTGTCGTCGTCGAGATTGCCTTGACCACGTGAGTAGGGGTCGACAAGTTTGTTTCGCTGATAGGGATCGCGAGTAGCCCCATAGGTATCAACAGGCCTGCTGCTGTATGGGTCACCAGCCGGGCGAGAAGGCTCGACGGGGGGTATTTCGTTTCTTTCCTTGCGTCTTTCGAACCAAGACATGGGTTGGAAGAGAAAGGTGCAGGTACAGCCAGTCACCGTATTTGTGGCTAATTTAAGGGGTACATAAATGGAAGTTATTTCCCATCTCATCTAGCTTTTTGTCCGTGTCCGTTTCTCCCGCTCACCGCCACTTTTCTTCAATTTACCGACCACTGTCACACCCTTTCCACTCTTCACCAAATTCTGAAGCGCGGCAGATTTTTGCGCCTTGATTGCACCAACTCCCTTGGTTTTCGCGAATTTGTTGACATTGCTGTCTAGCGCATGTCTGGTTTTCTTTCTCGCCTTTTTCACTTTGTTCCTTGCAGTCCGCTTTTCTCCAGGAGTAAGCTCGCCCCGCGCGCGAAGATCGGCAGAGGGGCGTTCATATACCTCCTCTGGGGCTAGCATGCTCGCGACTGTATTGCTGGTGGGCAGAGCAGACTCTAGACTGGTCGACGCAACGTTTGTGATAGTCGAAATTGTGACGGTGGGCTGAAAAGCAGAGTTAATACCCACCCGTGCTGATATGTTAGGGGTGCTCACCGCCTTTGGAGTGAAGTGGGCATTTGATAGAGCATCCAACTTCGAGGAGATTGCCTCCCACCTCCTTGTAATTTCTTCGTGTTCCGCCTTTAGTTTGCCATCGCGATCCTCACCTGCGACCCCGCCCGTTTGGGCAGCAGTGTACTCATCTTCATAAATCTGAGCTAAGGACTGTTTTGATTTGGTGTCTTGAAGCTCGAAAAACCGGGATGGCAGGAATGGCTTATCGTCTACCGGTCGTTTGCGCACAACGTCATCGAAACGGCCCTCAAGAATCCTCTCCCTGATTCTGTCTTCTAGACCAGTTACGACTTCTTCCGTGATAACAGGAACCGCCTTCATGACGCGTTCAAATTCAAGATCTTCCTCAAGAAGTGAGTTATGGGGGCGGAAACGCGAGCTTGTCTCTCCCATCAGTGTCCAGTGTTTTTTGGAGACATTTTCGGCCTCCAAGGCTGCGATTTGCTGTTGAAGGGTGGCAAGGCGCTTCTCATGCATGGATAAACCTGGCGGACAGACATAAGTATATTATGCGACATCTGAAACCAAACACACCGTTGGTAGGCTCGTCTTCATCGGCAAGGAGGTCATCTTTCAAACGTTTGATGGTTTGATGACCGCCACTGAAGGTGAATTTGCTCTCTTCGCTTCCGTCACTGTCCAGATGACTCCTTTGCCTATCGCTACTGAACTCCGAATTCTGGTTGGCCAGGTAACTTAGGGTGATGTCCCGTTCGTCACCATCTTCGTCCTCGCTTTCGACTTCCTGGCTGTCATCCTCCTCCTCATCGTCACTGGACTCATCGTCGAGTAGTTGCATGGTGGAAACAGGAAGTCCCTTTCCTCTAGGTTTTATGGTCTTTATCTTCACTTCTTCATGAAAACGGACTTTTGAACGAC
The DNA here is from genome assembly GCA_003315875.1 of Lactifluus piperatus. Classification (NCBI taxonomy): domain Eukaryota; kingdom Fungi; phylum Basidiomycota; class Agaricomycetes; order Russulales; family Russulaceae; genus Lactifluus; species Lactifluus piperatus. The sequence continues at coordinate 6,442 of QFDX01006239.1, read as the reverse complement.
CCGAGACCACGGGACGACTTGGACTTTTTTGTCTGGCACCGCGAGAAGGGGGCGCATCAAAAAAGTCGGAATAACACGGTTCTAACAGGATTTGGATTTAGATTCGCCAGAATGACAGAAAGGGTGACAGACTTACCATGTTCATAGTTGCCCTGTAGCTGCCCATCAATGGATGCAAAGTAGTCGATGTTATCATCATCTGAGGCCATGCTGTCATCGTCTGCGTCGAGTGCTCCATTGGAAACAAAGCCAGCCTCGGCCTCCTCTGTTTCCGCATTGAACTCTGCCAAGTCAAAGAAGTCATCGTTTAATCCAGAGTGACCACCTTTTCTCCGAGGAGAGGCGGGGATAAAAGAGGGACGTTCTTCTCCCTCTTCCTCATCTACGGACTCATCATGCAGTCCAGCGACACCTTCCTCCGATAGTTCCCCGTTGCTGAAACCGTCTGCTTCCCCATCTGTCTCTGAATCACCGTCGCTGTCCCCAGATGAAAGTTCGGAATTATCCTCTTCTAGGGATTTCTGTTCCATGTTGTTGGTAGTTGCGATAGCGAACTGTGTGTTGTCTTCGGTGCCATCGAGCGCATAATCCAGCATCTTGCAAACGTGTTGAGCTCTGAGTTCCAGCTGCGCCCATATTTGATCTCTGTCTAGACCTTGTGTGTATAGACACGTTAATGGTGTACGCTTGAATGCGTCTTTTAATACAGGAGGTGGCGACGGGCTGCGCTTCCGTTTCCCGTTTGCGGAGGATTGTGAACGCGTCACGGGTGCACGTGTGGGGCTGAACGAAGCCAGCAGTGCCGAGATGTAAGGCTGGGCCTCATTTTCAGTGCTTAATGCTACATAAGAGTTTTCAAGAGTTAGTGTTCCAAGAGAGGGGAGTAGGGCAGCATACCAAGGTTGAAGACATGCTCCGTCGCTCGGAGGGCAGCATCTTGAATTTCTCCGTTTCCAGTAGCGAACGTCTCAGGTTGTGCTTCCAAAAGCAGGGACAATTGTTGAAATGGGGTAGGCAAGGACAGATCCTCTGGCCCACCAGTCATTTCAAGTTTGTGAGCGAGTCTCGCGTGACGACGGAGCGGACGGAGCGGTGTCAGTGAATGGGCGGATGTCTAATTGTTGCCCTCAAGTCTGGATTCACTCCAAGCTATGACACTCGCACCTGGATGTAGAAGAATGCCTCTTTGTTCTAGCATTTGTAATGCTGACGATCGCAGGTCATTGTACCACACTTCCTGGCTAAAGAACAAGGGCTGCATGATGTTATTGTATCTCGCTACCATTCCTGCCTTGAGCACCGCATGCGTTGCTGTCTCTCTTGTTGACTTACGCGACGTTGGACCTCCCAAATACTTAAATACGTCTGCCGGCTTGCTACAGGCCTCCAAGTTGTAACGATCCACCTTTCTTATCTCCTTTCCTCAGCTGCTGGCAGCGTATTGCTCTTGAAGCCGGCCGTTCATTATTCCTTTTACCCAACAACGCTACCATGATCGCCAACTTGTCGAAAGCCGCCACCCTTTATCTTACACCTGTCCTTTCATTGACTTCCTTGTTTCTCGTACTCTTTGCATATACGGCACCCGCAGTGCTTCTCCACAGCAAAGTCGCTCTCCTGGTAGTGTCACCATCGCTGGAGTTAACAAACGCCTCGTCGTCTCAAGGTATTGATGGACCTACAGTTTTCCTGGGCGCCCTTGGTAACTGGCACGACTTATTGTCTAAAACGCGTCGGTTCTGACTTCCCTGTCACAGGATCCTGCTCCCGTCCGAATAATAAAGGACCAGTAACTTGTACACACCCCACGGTGTCTCCGACATACGGTATGGTGTTTTAAAGTCGTCACACGAAAGTCATTAATCCCAATGTAGACCTGTCGGTGCTGCCCCAAAACTCTCCGAATCTCCTCACTGCCCCAACGGCCTCCACGCCCGTGTTTATTGCAATTGCCATCGGCTTTTCTACGATATTTTTCATCGTTTTCACTCTGATATCCCTTCGGGAGAGCCTCGGAGCCAAACTCTCTGCCGCTTTGGACCGTCCTACGCTTCACCGCGCATCTGCTTGGGTTGGACTACTGGGGTTTATGATAGGCACTTTTTTTCTCTGCTTTTCGCGGATTCAGTCTGATGATTCGACTGGTATTAGGTTTGACCTCCTTCTTGATCCTTCGCATGTGGTTCGGTAAGGCAATCGAGGACTTTAATCAGGCTATCGCGCAAGGCGGGAATGCCGCGCCCCACCTCATCGCCCAGACCGGCAATGGCTTCACGAGTGCGTTTATGTGTGCCTTATAACCTAAACTTATCAGCTCACATCCCTGCAGTGGTCTGGGTAGGGTATGCGTTTTTCGCGGTCCCAGTCATTTGTGCTTTGGCTCGACTACATGTCACGGCCGGTGGCAAGTGATTGAAACGTGGTTTATATTTACTGTTCGGCTAATATTGCGGACTCAAACACTGAGCGGACAGTGCTTTATTTTATAGTATATCGTCCCTAAAACAAAGACACTCCCATAGTCACACAATAATATACCATTCATGCAGTGTTTTACCTACAGATGTGAACTCGATATTGAAGTGCATTCTATGAGTTTGTCGCGTGATCACGCAATACGATGCTGAATGCGATCTCATGGCGCGTGGGCCGCGTGGCGCGGTGGCACCGTAGTCTGCGACGTACTAACCCAGCCCAAAGGCGAAAGGACTCGAACATTATGTCTCAGCCGCCACCAGAGCTTCCAGCGCATACAGGAACTAAAGATCCTGATCTCACATCGGGACAGGAATGCCCTCCTCCGGTGGAACGGGATGGAGAGCTTGATTCCAGCGAGGACGTGCAGGTGCGTTGTGTGTGAACTGAGCAAAAACATCGATATCGATCTATCGATCTATCTATCTCGCTAAACCTTGGTTGTTTATATCGCCGACAAACACAGGGACGACGCCTTGTGGAAGCTGAGGAGCTCAAACAGGATGGAAACGATTTATTTCGACTGAATAGGTGGAACGAGGCGTTGGAGAGCTATCGAAACGGCTTGGCTCGACTTCCGAAAAGGTGTCCACCGGCACCTCCAGCTGCTACTACTCATAATGAAGAAAGCGATCCACCCCTACCCCAAGCCGCTGGAGGGGAGACTAGTCGCACCCCTACAGAGGTTGATGCTGAACCTACAAGCAGTGCTTCTGCTACTAATGCACTCGAGCGTGAATGTGCGAAAACTCGGAGTGTCCTTAACGCGAATATTGCGGCATGTCATGTTAAGCTGGTAAGAAGTTCACGCCCACGATTCAAAAGCAGGATCGATTCTCTGATCAGGGCGAAAATGAAAATGCTGTTAAAGCGTGCACTGAAGGTTTGCTTTGGGCATTGTCACATGAACGCGCCAGCCAAGCGCACGCTCAGCTTTGCAGGATGATCCTTCCTATATCAGAGCGTTGCAACGGCGGGCACAGTGCAACGAGAAGATAGGCTCATGGTCGGCGCTTTCCAGCGCAAAGGAAGGTAAGCAAGCCTCTTGCTTTTCTAATCTCGCGCTGAGTCAACCGCGTAGACTACACTACACTGGTAACCTTACTACCCCCATCATCGAATCAAGCCGCTGAGGCGCAACGATTGTTGCGCCTCCTTGAGCCTCGTATAGAGGAAGCACAGAAGCGAGAAGTCGGCGAGATGGTGGACAAGCTGAAAGGCCTTGGTAATAGCATTCTAGGTGAGCGAATTGCCTCGACGCAAGGGGTAAACCTACTGAATGGACCAATCCAGGACGATTCGGCTTATCGACAGAAAACTTCAAATTTGAGCCAAATGGAGAGGGGGGTTACTCAATGAATTTTTCACAATAATATGGTTCGCAACCGACTTACCTAGTCGAGGAGGAAGGACATCGGGTTCCGGAAGATGGTCATGCGGTTGATGGGATATACCTGCCATAGATCAAGTAGTAATATAACGAGGTATGGCAATTCCGCCAATCTTACCCTCGCCCAGAGCGTGCCGCGGACTAAGGATAAAGGGACTGGTCCGTAGTCTCGCGAGTCCCGTGAGAGGTCTGCATTATCGCCCATGAGCCATACGTGTCCTTTTGGAACTACGACATGTTCCGAAGAAGAGACTTTCGACCCAGTTGGGTCTACGCATACAATATCTCCGGGTAATCCTAACAACCGCTTGCACACAAGACGGCCAGGTGTCAGGGGTGATTCGAACGTGATGAGGTCTCCACGTTTCAGGCAACCTGGGTTGAGTCGGAAGGACAACCTGTTCTCAATGACAGCCTCGCCATCCTGTGCTATAGTGGGAAGCATAGAAGGCCCGCTGACCTGTCGAATTTCTATGAGATCGGTTGAGTCGATAAGGGGGAGAAAGGCACAAACCAGTTGAACTGACCCCACGTAATTGAAAAAGAGATGAAAGGCACAGAACGCATTAACGGCCTGCGAGAAAACTTTATCAGTTCGACATTGGAGGTATGCAGAAGTGGCAAAAACGGACGTAAAGTGCTCCGGTGATTTGTGGTTTGAGACGGCGAAAGACATACAACTGGGCCATGGATGGGTCACTACACCACCAGCCATTGTAGATTGATTCGTATATCGGAGCAACCGGGCCGTGTGCAGGTGCTAGACCATGTCAACTTTCAAAAGAAAGGACAGTGCTGGAACTGTGGAACCAGGCCTCTTGACCGGAACTCGGGCCTCTCCGTTCTCATCTTCTACTATCTTAACTTCCTCGGGGATTGCTTCTTTGGATGATATCCTCGGCGGTGGTCTGCCTTTATCCTGCTCTCTACTAGTCACCGCACCCGACACTCATTCGGCTTACGGAGAGCTCGTCCAGAAGTATTTTATATCTCAAGGACTCGCCTCGGGACAGAAAGTTTGCATTATTGATGAAGACCCTGGAAGATTCGTCTCTGAATGCATGTGGCCCTCGAGTGGGACTTTATCCCGTGATGCTATGACGGCAGACGATAACGGCGATGATAACGAGAATACAAAGGTTGAAATTGCATGGCGATATGAACATTTAAAGCAGTTTCAGACGACCGTGTCAGCATCAAAATTGTACGTGTACCAACTCGATTGGTGAATTGACCTGCATGCTAAATTTTCATGCTATGCATAGTTCCGCAGATGATTTTTGCTACGCATTTGACTTGACACATAGGATTCCTCCTCAGTTTCTCGATCAGGCAATCAAATCCTCCCAATTAGTACTTTTAGATCTCTCAAGCGACTTGACGAGGCTTATCGATGTTGTTGCCGAGTGCCTAGGCTCTTCTTCTCAAGAGGTACTACCAATTCGAGTTTGTATTCCGCTGCTTGGCTCCCCCGGTTGGGGTGACCTACATCCTAAGGTATGGATAGTGTTTTGCCAGTATCCGCTTTTCTTGCAATGTCACACCTATGCCAAGGACGTGCTTCGTTTCGTGTACTCGTTGCGTACCGTCTTGCGCCGGTATTCTCATGGATGCCTTTCGGTAGGCCTGCCGCCGTATATGTCAGCGGATGGCTGGGGCGGCGCTGGCTGGCTCAATAAACTTAGTTGGTTCTTTGATGCTTCCGTGACCCTTGCCGGGTTCAGCGGTGAGAGAAAGGGACTGTTTTCGCTACTCGGACTGGCTAATATTTTTGAATGTAACAAACAGACCCATTATTGTCGCTTACATTCCCTTCTTATCACGGATCTCTCCACATCCATACGTTACCGAGTCCCCAGAGTTTGCTGTCAATCAGCGACAGAGCATCAACTCTGCGGGGAATATCGTCAGTGTCCGGTTCGACGGGTGGTAGAGAAAACAATTTAGCGTTCAAATGCACCAAGAAACGGCTTGTGTTCGAAACGCACCACCTTGATGTAGAGGGAGGAGTAGGAGAGCGGAGGACCGTGGCCGCGGGGAATACAGGCCGAGAGAAATCTACATCAACGTCATGGTCACCGTTGAGAAGGAAGCAATTGTCGCTGGGGGGAGGGGCCGCGATGGAGGTGGAGTTAGAAGGAGAACCGGATATCGCAGCCGCGGCCGCGGCCGAGAGAATTCTAACAGAGAGTTTAGCAAAAAGGAAGAAGAAAGTTACGTTTGGTGCAGAGCGACGAGAGCTGTTCTGATTGTTAATTAAAGTCGACCTATTTGTGTACTCTCACCTACTTAAAAAGGAATAAACGTTGAATTTTTTTTTTGGGACAATCCATTTCGTGGTTGTCAGGACCCGAAAGAGGCATTCGAGGGTACGACTCATTAAAATCAAGTGGGGAAGGCGTCAATGATAATGAGTGGGGGGGAGGGCGTCCAGTTTGTAAATAAATGCAATGGTTAGTCTACCAGCAAAGAGCCAGAGCCAGCGAGTCAATTCACGGTTACCCATACGCGGGTCGCGGTTACGCCACACCACGCCACCCACGCCCACGACCACGTCCGCGACTCTCCGTTTGAGGG
>QFDX01006237.1:0-27535 GCA_003315875.1 Lactifluus piperatus | reverse complement strand
AGGGCAATGCACAAGACGGACGCGTGACTTCGGCCGAGGGTCATCTGATACGATGAGAAGATAGTCACGGGAAGGTGAAATAACATGAGGACGCGGACGAGGTTGCCCTGAAGCACGCTAAAGTGTAGAGAACTGAAATTCGGACGGAACCTGGTCCATTTCTTGCGCGAGCTTTGGGACAACTTTGAAGACTTGAAGAAGCGGAAATGCGAAGAGTGAGAACGGTCCTCCTCGGTGCTTTGCATGCCTGATACGCCATCCATGATATCTTTGCCAGTGGTAGAGTAACGAGGACTCCGTGTCCCATATTGATTCTTCCGGCGTCCGTTGAAGGTGATGATGTACGTCGCCAGCGAATCCAGTGCCCATATCAACAGGCTGATGACAATCACCGTGGCGACGATGGAGAGGAAGATGATCAGGCAAACCGGAAAGAGATCTTGGGGCCTCAAACCGATAGCATATGCGAACGAAGATAAACCGGATGTGGCATTTTGTGGCAGTGTGAACAACGTGTTTGCCACGCTGGCATCAACAAATATTGGAGAGTTCGCATCGCTCAGCTGGTCCGCAAAGTTGGAGGGAGGGTTAAAAGACGGCGTCGAGAGCGGATTCCAGTGCTTCGAGTGAGCATCTCTGCCTTGGGAAAGAGTAACATCTTTTGTTACAGAATGTTAGAACTACCAGATAACGGTGCGAATATTTACGACGCATACTGTAAGAGAGGGTTGCCCATGCTGTTTGCGTGAGAATGGGGTCTGGTCATGTGCGTCAGAAAAAGGCAATCGCGAAGACAAAGCGAGACAGATGATTACAAATGAACTCAGGCCATTGGACGGCGACCATAGCGAGGGCAGCGCACCATTGCGTGTGAAAGAAGATATCGCGCATGGACGGGGTCACTGCGGGGAAAGGGAGGTGAGAACGGAATCGAGACGCATTGCAGCGTCCTGCCACCAGAACAATAAGAAAAAAAATAAAAGCCCGTACCAAACCGAATGAGAGCGGGAGATTTAGAAAGCCCTTCCCCACTTATGGCACTGGCGACGACAAACCCGGCATTCTCGACACCAGACCAGAACCCTCGTCCAGACCATCCTGAGCGTCGGGCCCAGGCCGACGACAGACGTGCAGCAGCAACGAGCAACCAGTATGCCGCACAGAGCGCGATAGTAACATAAAAGACAATCCTGGCATGGCCATACACAGAACCGCCCGCGCTTGGTTTGAGGGGTGTAGTTGCGATGTCAATGCAAAGCAATTCGTTGCTGAGGGGATCCACGGCGCGTAAGCGCGTTTGTAAAGTAGCGAGTTCACGGCTCGCATGAAGAGGGGTGTAGGTGGAGAAGGCGAAAGGGCCGGCGGGGATCGGGCAATACAACCCAGCACTGTCCGGTGCTGGTAAAGGGGATGGAGGACGCAGGGTTGAGCAGAAAAACGAGTTGTTATTGCGTATATTGAAGGTCAGTAGCTCCGTAGTAGAGAACAAGGTAGCTGGGTAGTGGATATAAGCCACCGGGGACACAAGACGGAATGAGGAAACGGACCTAGGTCCGAACTGCCATTGGCGGTACCCTTGATGACCTGAGGAGAATTACCAAGTAGAGTGAGGTTTAAGTGCCTTCCAAGTGATTCCGAGGTGGTGATCTGGGCATATACAGTGGAGATATTGAGCTTGAGGGAGGCACTGCCGGAGAAACAGTCCGTGAACCGAGGGATCGCGACCTGGGCTCTCGCGGGATTGAAAAATAGAGTAGAAAATATAAAAAGAAGGAAGAGAGGGAAGAAATGAGGGGAAAGTGTGTGGGTCATGATTGAATGTATGCGGGCAAGGTTGACGACAAGCGACTGACAGACAGAACTGGGGAGTGTCAAGTGCCAGTGCCGTGTGTCGAGGTCCGAGGTCGGTTAACCCTCTGCTCAGCTGCTCGCTCACCAAATTTCAATTTAAAATCCCGGGTTTCGGTCATTCGGTTTTCTTACGTCACCAATTCAGAAATACTTTTTCAACAAACACAACTTTACTACTGATCGTCCACCCAGTCTCCACCTCTCCGTACACGCTCCATATATTCCATAACCCATCCTGCCCTTCTCGAATGCACTCCATCAAGCTCCGCCCGAGTCCGGGTACGTGCCCCGTTTCCTTGTCCATCACCCCCATCCCCCGCGGGCGTTGAAGCCTCCCGTGCATTTATCTCCGCGCGCACACGACCCTCGCGCTGTCGGAGTGCCGCGCGCCGCCGATCCCACAGTGCAGGATGAGCCGTAATCAGTAGCAATTCAATAAAGGTCTTGACACGGTGCCCAAGCGTCGGTGCTCCTATGGCCTCGGGACGCGCGTCCAACGCGCTTGTCTCTTCACGTAAATTGACGCTTGCCAGGGCGCCCATCAATGTTTCGCTAGGGGGGGCCTGGTGCTGTATGCCCATACGATGTGGCGCTGGCGGTTGTGCCCGGAGCGCTACGTTAGCGGCGAGTGGGTGTGCAACATTAGCGGGACGTGCACGCGCGTTGCCTAGCATACGAGGGTCTTCGTCCGCGTGGTGTCCCCGTCCATTCAGCCGAGGAATCGCATTGCGGATCATGTGCCACGTCTCATAAAGGAGCCACACAGTCACGATGATCCCGAATACCGGCTTTTGGAAAGGTGAGAAAAAATAGAGTAGAAAGAGCGTCCGAAGAATGAGCATAAACAGAGGTGCCGCAAGTGCGCGCATCGGCACAGCGCGCAACTCAGCGATCACTGCATTCTCTTGGCGAACGCGAAGTGGCGGAAGACCAATCTGCTGTAAATGTGCATTGACATGAACAGGAAGGTGTGTCTGACCACGTGGAGGAGGTGGCATCGGATACATAGAAGCAGACGGAAGTGGCATCCCAAGCAACGCAAAAGTGTGTTCCATGACACGAAGAGCGTGTGCTTGTAAAGGTGTTGGGGTCCTGGATGGATCAACGATCCGAAGGTAATCTTGACCTCTGTAAGATTCGTAGATAAGCACTTGACCAGACCGGACATAGAGCGTCGTTACTCACTCGATCGTCACTGGCTCATACTTGATCCCAGCGGACTCGTCCTGGGGAGGAGGGTATTCTTCATCAAAGACGGATGGCCACGCATATCCCCACTGGGTCATCAGTTGCCTGGCCAGATTCTTTGAATCGGCGAGGCCCGTCGGAGGTGGGTCCTCGACCGTATGGCCGAATCGCAATACAGTCGCTGCACACATATGTTGATAAGCGACATAGTTGAGGTATCCAACCGATATCGGGGCAAGACCCGGGACAGAGGTCGGTGCAGGGAGTGCCCCGGCGGGCGAGGAGTTTGCCACAGGCTGCGCCAGCCGATGTGTGGTGGTAGTGTTTTGCATTGTTGGCGGTGGTTGGGGGTCAGAAAAGTAACCATCGGTGTTGGTGCTGGCTTGGGCCGGTGGGTGTGCAGCGGAAGTAGCTGCCGTAGAGCTTGGATTTCGAGTCGTAGCAGCGCTTGGTGGCGAGCCGGCCCATGCTGATGGTTGGACCGCAAGATGTACAACAGGGACGTCATTCGGCAACTTACCACCAACAAATTGTCCGTCCGTAGTAAATACCATGGATGGGGGACGAAGGCTAGAGAGACGCACCTTCCATATGTTGAGCACCTTCTCGTCGTCACCTAGGAATCTCCCTCGCCAGATCAGGCGCTGACCATGCACATGGGGGTTTCCTGGGCAGACCCTCTCTATCTCTCGCTTAACATCACTGACGGAACCAGTAGAGAGAACAGAAACTTGAAATGAATGAGAATAAGTAGGTAACTCGACGCGAATGACAAGCGACATCAAATGGGAGAGAGAAAGGTGAGATTGGGTAGGCTGTGTCGGTCATCCAACTCCAGGTCCCAGGTTTACGTGGAGGTAGATCACGTGATCATAGTGAATTACTCTAGCTCTAGCCATGTTTAGTACACTGTTAGAACTGCATTATCTACCAATTAGGATGCATTGTTCAATATCTTCCCCGAAACACCGCGGACGCTCCGAAGCTGTCTTGGAAGCTCGACTTCATCCCACCATATCTCAAGGTCAGGAGCGGCCCTCCTCATCAAGTCGACAATGTCCCGTCTGATTTGACAAGAGTCGATAAAAACCTTGCTCAACTTGGGCGGTCTACTGGTTTTGAGCTGGTCGATCAGCGTACCGGTACTGCTCTGCTTCGAACTGATATCCATGCCATAAAGTGTCAGAGATACAAGATCCGGGTACGCCCCTTTTCGGCCAAGAAACGGGATGAGGGAGTGAAGCGTCGTGAGAGAGCAGGCGCGAATGTGGCGTAGTTTTTGGTGCCTTCCGAAAAGTTCCGTCCACGCCTCTTTTCCTAAATCCAGTGTCCCGCTGAGGATACGAAGTTCTTCTGTGGGAAGCGCGTCGCAAACGGCCTTTAATATCCGCACCTTCTGCTCGGCACTCCATAAGAGGAATTTAAATTGAAATGCGATACTGAAACGTCGACTGCCTTGTAGAAGAAAACAAGGTTTCCCGGAATTTTCTTCTTCATTTGAGGTTGAATACCCGCTAATGTAGAATGTACGATCGAATCGATCCCCCCACGATACTTCCAGTGTCTCTATGGAGGGTCGAGGAAGGTGTGACAGTAGCAGTGGCAAGATGTCGCAGCACTCCTTGCCCGTCACGTCATCGGTCAGGTATGTGCCCCCTATCACGGTCTCCGATGGAAAGTCTAGATTTTCTAGCACCTGGCGGAAACCCAGCGCATGGCCATGGAGGACAAGCAGCTGAAGCTTTGGAATCTCCACCTTTCGCCCCCTCAGCGAGTGAGGGAAAGGGCCGAGAGGAAGGCAGCCTGCTAACTCGAGTGACTCGAGACTAGGCATAACCCGAAGGGCATTGAAAATATCAGTGTAGGAGGGGATATCACCCACATCGGTGTGACAATTGATCCTGAGCTCGAGACTTTTTAGCCTTGTGAGGACAGGGGAGGTCCAGATGGGGAGGATATTGCACAGGACCAAATGCTGCAACATGGGGGCACAGTCTGCGAAGAGCGAACAAGGTAGTGTGGTTAATTGGCCTCCGGTAGAGCTAATGCTCAAAGAGTCCAAGAAAGGGGCTGGTTGGGTGAGGCTCTTGAGAACGACGGTTGTAAAGGCCCCCTCTTCGATAGTGAGAGTGCTGGCACGATGGAGTAACTTGGAAATGACCGTTGCTGCACCATCTTTGGAAGGTGGGAAGGGTACACATTCCTCGGAAAAGGTCAGATTTAAAGGTGCGTTACCAGCCCGGATAAGCATCTCAGCTGTCCAGTCCAAGCCTAGGTTGAATCGCTGGTGTACCCAGAGGGAGGAATGACTGAGTGCAACTTGTCTCCAAAGGCTGCACACATGTGTGACAGTGATCCAGCCAAGTCTACATTGCGAACGAGTCATCCCTGTGGAAACATCATCGTACCCCACACCTTTGCTCGTTGGGTTTGCGTCTGCGTGGAAGGCGAAGACTATGGCGAGGATCTCTGGTAGTAATCGTAAAGCCGGTGAATTCTGTGAGTTGGACTGGCAGTTATCGCTAGCCAAGGATTCATTATGAGCATTTGCGTGACATCTGGTTCAAAGTTGTGGCTCATTCTACACCGGAGAAGCGATACGGGGGCAACTTACAGAGCGTGATTGTCATGGGGTGTGATCATTCCGTCCCTCGGGACAAGCAGCATTCAGCAAGGGACAGATATTGTCGCTGTTGATTGAGAAGATAGATCAGACTTTGCTTTCGAAGAGGACAGGATGACGAAGGACTCGGAGTGATGCGTGATGACATACATGATACCTTATGCATATGTATATTGATTGCGCTGCGTGGGATGTGGTACCACGCCAGGCTTCACAAAAATGGATATTTAAAAAAAAAAGGTTCGATTTGACAGGTGTTTCAGCACAGCAATAACCGTGGCGCTTTAGACCTTTTAAAGCCCTTCGGACCTCACATTTGCCGTGGTCGAAATATCGGAAAATGAGGTGGTGACGGAAAGGTACGGAAAAGGAAACGTGAACCTCGGAGAAGACGCCTATTCGCAGAAGATACGTGGTCCGGTCTGTTTGCCGACATGCGGAGTCAGAGCGCCTAATAGAATGCAAAGTAGACCCTTAACCTATACTGTACTTCCGATAAAAAAGAGGAGGTGGTCATTCTTTCGATACCGGACCCAAAGTATCAGTAAGCGCTCGATCTGGTTGACTGGGAAGGAATCTAGATGTACCTTTGTCTCCGATGGCTGACTGTCCATTTATCCCCTTGTGACCCAAATATTGTACCTGGGCGTCCATCGACTGCTTCCGTTGTTAACCCAGTAATCCGACAATGCCCCTCATATTGCGATCTTTGAATGACAAGGTCCATGTGCAGTTGTACAGTATGTGTACAAGCTGGCAAAGTTGCATCTAGGCGTTTATTCTGCAGACCAAAGAGTTGCCAAAAGGGGTGTAACTCAAGGCTTCCGCTGCCCTGAAAAAGGGACTATTCCACGAGAATATATCCTTTCCCGAGGGAGAGAAGAGGGGTGTCTGAGCGGGGCCTGACGATCATCAACAAGTAGGCACTTGCATATAGCCAAAGCAGATCATTCATCAGGCCTGCATCAGGGCTGATCGATGATCATTCCGAAATCTCTCCGTTTTTTTTTTTGAAATGAGCTTGGCGCTTCCGATTGAATAGACCCTCCAAGATATCTTCTCTGACACCAACTCAATTCACATTCTTATATTGTTGTGCAAACCAATGTATAACCTAACATGGGCTCTCGATTGACCAAGGAATCAAGAAATTTGGAGGTGTATGTGCATGTGCTGAGGTGAGCCCCAATCTTTAATGGGTAAATGACAATATAGGATCGCCATATATCTCTTCCCGCCATTATTCAGGCGAGGGGGACCTCTAGAGTTCGCCTTTCCTTCGAACTTTGATGTGCTAGTTCAAGAATCTCGATCACTGACGCGGATTCGTCCCATGTAACATCCTGTTCTGCACCATCCCGGATGACGGCGGCGAGATTACGGAACAGGTTGACGTATCCATCTCCACCACACTCATTTGAAGGCCACCTGGGCATATTGTCTAGCCATGCATAAATAGCGCGTTGCCGCGAACACAACGTACCTGGATTTCAGGATGGATCCGTCTGCTCCTAAATTTTCCACCGTTCCACATATTTCATGGGGTTCAACACCGAAGCCAGTCGCATAGATACCGTTCGGTTCTGACATGACCATGAGTTGAGCTTCTTGTGTATCCATGCCGTACTTGATGAACGTTCCTTTGGTCCCGCGAACTTTGTATCGTAGCTGGGGAGAACGGACAGAGAGTATGTGCGCGCGTAGGATTATTGTGAATGGATGCGGGGATACCGTGCCTGTTGGATACCGGAGAAAGATGGTGAACTAGGAAAATAACGTATGAGAGCCGCCACCGCCATTGAGGGACAGACCAACGCTATCATCAACGTCAGGATCTCCAATATTCCTCGTGTTCTCAATGAAAGCGGTTAGCGACTTTGGCCGTCCGAAGAGCAACAAAACTTGGTCAATAAGGTGAGACCCTATGTCGTAAGTTACGCCACAGGCAGGGCCCGCCTCATCCTTCCATGTCCCTTTGAGTGCAGCACGATAACGGTCAAAGCTGAGATCTGGTTCAGGCCAGAGTTTCTGCGTCCTATCTGAATACTCACTGAGTCTCGAACTCGACCAGATCACCCAGAGACTGAGGAGCGTGTGATGGTTCGGACAGGAGACGACGCAGAGCCAGAAAGTCAGAATCCCACCGCCTGTTTTGAAAGGGGTAAAGGATTAGATTTTTAGACTTGGCAAGGTCCCCAAGCTCTTTGGCCTCCTCTGCAGTAGCAGTCACAGGTTTATCAACGAGCACTGTAAGCGGTGAGGGTTACACTTAGTGTAGCCTGTGGGTGCAGACTGAGAGACACCATAACTGCGTACCATGCTTTCCAGCTAGAAGCGCCGATTTTGCGAATTCGTAATGGGTCGCATTTGGTGTACCGACCACGATAAGATCAATGTCTGGGTCCTCCAAGACGGCATGTATGGTACGATGGATACGGACCGAAACGCCGAATCGTTCTTGTAGTCTCCCGCCGGGTGAGGAGGGATTGCGTTCGAGGACGGCGACGAGCGTAAATAGCTCAGGCAGCGCGAGGATGAATGGGATGTGAAAAGTGAGGCCAGCGAGGCCAACACCAAGTACGCAAGTCCGAATAGCCATCGCCGTCATGGTGTAAACCCACTTAACATGTTGTTTTCATAATGGCCTCATTCTGCCCGAGATTAACGGAGAACGGAGAGCACCTTGACCTTTTTCATTCATGCTCGTCCTCTTTCTTTTTGTTTGCGTGCAGGTCGTACTCGCCCAATTGCCTCTGCCCTCCAATCTTTTCCTCCCGCCCCCCGCCATCTCAGGTGCCCAACCATCCACCCAGAGTATCATCCCGAATTCACAGTGGTCTACATTACTGGGCAACCTTCTCTTCTTTTATGAGGCTCAACGCAGTGGCCGCCTTCCGAGTACGAAACGTGTACCCTGGAGAAATGATAGCGCAGTCAATGACGGGTCGGATGTCGGCCTCGACTTGTCCGGTGGATATTATGACGCTGGTGGTACGCTGGCGTCTGTTCCCGGCAGTTTAAATCCTGATGTCCCTTCTACCCTACATTAGACTACATCAAATGCACATTCCCTCTAGTTAGTCTTCTCTACTGCTCAGAGCCGCCGCCATTGAGATTTTGTATAGAGCTTTTCTATCATGTCAATATGCTGGGGCGCTAATGATTTCGGAAGAGGTACACGCGACGTGTTCGAGCAATTATGGCACGACCCTGACGCCGCTTAGGATATGATCTAGCCAATCAGACCGCGTATCTAGATGACATGCTAAGATGGGGTTTAGACTGGCTCATCAAGGTGAGCAGCCCGCCTTTATTCTGAGATTCATACACTGTCCTTATCGCAACATAGGCGCACCCAAGTCCCCGTACTCTCTACGTGCAGGTGGCTGATGGTAAAAAATCACGTATAAGCACCTTTTTTTGGTCTGACACGAACTACGTACAGCTAATCTAGAGAACGCTTATTGGGGAGGTGATCTTGATATGCCACAAGAGCGCCCATCGTATCAGATTAACGACACCAGGTGAGGTGTATCGTTTGGCTTTGTCTCTGTGTTCCTTATTTTGTAGCCCAGGCACAGACGCCAGCGCCGGCGCCTCTGCTGCCTTTGCCGCCTGCTCGAACTTTTACGCGAACCGCAATCTCGGCCCTTCGTTTTCCACTCCGGCATCTCTCGGGAATTCATCGTATGCCGACATTCTCCTGACCCATGCACAGGACCTCTACACTTTTGCTATTAACGCGTCCGGCGGTCAACAGGCATACCAACATGCAGTTCCTCAGGCCGGAATTGCCTATGCGTCTTCCTCGTATGGGGACGAGCTCGCCATGGCTGCGCTTCTTCTCGCATGGGCAACCAATTCAAGCGAATACTACTCTCAGGCCGAAAATTACTACAAGCAGTATTCCCTAGGCGGTACAAACTCTGTCTTCAATTGGGACTCGAAGACACCAGGATTGGCCGTGTTGTTCGCTCAATTAGCGAACGCAGGTGCGAGCTTTGCAGGTAACTTGTCTGGTTGGCAGGCAGAGGCAGAAAGGTACTTTGACCGTATTTTGAATGGGGGAGGTCCTTCCTTCAAAACTAAGGGTACGAGTTTTTCACTTCCTCTCCCCTTTGCAAACACATTGATCACCGCAGGCGGGCTATTATGGTATCCCGGTGATTCTGATGAGAATTCTCTCAACCCTGCGCTCAACGCCGCGATGCTCCTTACGCGATACGCCCAAATCGCGACTACGCAGGATAAGAAGAGGAATTACTTAGTACTTCTGATCTTCCCCTGATCATGACATGCTCCACTAACGTTCTCGTGCTGTAGGAGCTTGCTCAATCCCAGCTTGATTACGCCCTCGGGAACAATCCCATGTCAGGTGCGTATCTAGATACTGCGAGGCTGCTCAGGTGTACTGGTGGGCCACACTCTTATCATATGCTCTAGTACCCTACGTCGTGGGATCAAACCCCAACTCCCCCGCTAATCCCCACTCAGCCATGGCCAGTGGTGGTAATGGTACCAACAATATCGACACCTCCCCTCCGCAGGAGGCCTACATTCTGTATGGTGCCATCGTTGGCGGGCCAGACAAAAAGGACAGATTCTATGACATCCGCAGCGATTGGCCCGAGACAGAGGTAACGCACATCCTCTCGTACATATACCCACCTGCCAGGTGGGTATACTGGGTATCCCCACGCGCTAAATCCCAACCGTTTCGTGTAGGTTGCATTAGACTACAACGCACCAATGCTCACGCTTGCTGCGATGCACGTTCTGAATGATACCGCGGATCCTTTCTTCACTCGCTTACAGGCTGGTGCATTCGTTGCCAAGAAGCCCGGCGGCAGACCGTGTGACGCCGCATTCCCCTGTCACTCTGGCCTCTCCAAGGGTGCAAAAATTGCTCTCATCGTTGTGTTCTCCCTTGTTTCATTGGGGATATCTGTATACGCTTTGCGTCTGGCTCTCCTACGGTATAGAATTTCCTTGAGAACAAGGCGGCTTATTAGGACAAAATGAAGCCATTTTTGTCTCCACTCTCCACATCACTGGTTGCCGTTATTCCATCTTTTTAGCGTTTGAGGACACTGGTTTTTCTTTTCCGGTAGAGTAAATTGCAAGGCTATCTTCTAGCTTGAACTCCCTTTTTTTCCCTCTGTTTCATTTTTTTCTACTGTCCTTGACTGCCAATTCTTTAAGGTGCCTCTCTTTAATCGATGACCAGGGCTGGCGCGTGGTTACATCCTATAACGTTGCGCCTCTTCCTTCATAAAGAACGCACGGATTAATGTTTTTTATATATATTACAATTGAAATCTTGTACCTTATTGGATCGTGGATTTGCCGTCGCTTCAGGATAACCTGGATCAGGCCACATTGACGTTTTGCATAAGACCTGAGTGCTGAGGCGAAAGCAAATGGGGTATTATCCTCACTTCAGTCCCCCACGCGCTGAGTGCAAGGAAAACTGGGTGGAAGCAGATACTGTAGCGAGTATTGGCCATAGGGGCCAAGCATGCAAACGTACCGAATGGGTAGTTAGCATGCGAGCACGATCGTCGAGCTACCACACTGAGAACGTGAGGCGAAGCAACCACAAACGGCCAAGAAACCACTCCTCGGCAGCGTGCCTGGTCAGGCACGGAATAACTAATGCGCTGGGCGCCTTGGCCTCGCTAAGAATTTATGTGGTTGCGCTCAATAGCAACTGTGGACGCTAAAATTCGTGAGCGAGGCTCGCTCCCCGCACAGGCGCCAGTGCCTCATAAATGAGCAGGCGGGTCCGCATTTTCCCTCCACAAAACCCCATCGCTCCTGTATCTGCTGTCTCCACGAACACCTCAATTTCACTCACCAGACGATGTCTTTCCACACGACGTCAGACTTGTCTTTCATCTCTTGGCCTGGCATCGTTCCCCCTACTGGTACAGAAGACCTCAACGCAATATGGTCCAATTATACGGACAGCGTGCAGCCTTCTGCAATGTACGAGTCATTTTTGGGCGGCCTTGTAAGTTTAGCCTCGTGTGGGATATCAAAGGATACTAACGTTTCGTGTCACAGGACGGCCACAATGTAGACCCTTTTGGTGGTCCAATCAACGGCGCCAAATTCCCCGACTTCGATGCCGCTAACGCAGCGGTATACACTCTTCATCCCGCCCCCCAAATTCACCTGAAAAACCTCATCAACAACCTCGATGGGGTGAACGAAGTGAGCATACCTGGCTTGGATCTCGACCAAGCACATTTACTTATTTTATCGCACTATAGGACCATTCAACTCTCTCGCTAGTGTCAACGCCTCGTAGGTTCCGGTCGACCTTCTATCATGTTCTTTTGTGTTCACCTAGCTTAAAGCTCTGACGGATTTCAGTTCCGTTCCATCGCCGTTGGGCGATGAGCCCTGGGCCTGGAGCAACATCTCGTCCACTTACCCAACTGCGCCTTTCTGCGTAAGTGCTTGTGACACGAATTCAAGAGCTCAGCTTACCTCGTGACGTAGCAGGTCCCCTTGCCAAGTGGCTCCGCGACCGCGCCAACTTTCCCGCCTGAACTGGTCTGGCATTCGACACCAGATCAGTTTCAGTTCAATGACACCGCACTCCCACTCTGCGCCGGTGACGGCAGCAAGGGTGTATATGCCGCACCGGACTACGGTGCTGGTTCTTTCGATTACACTGGATTAGAGGAAACCACATCGTGAGTGTCTTCTTCTGCTTGGCGTCCTGCTTAGGGGAGCGGTAAATTCATTTTCACTGACACTACAAGTGGCAGGTATCCCGCAGAGTGGGTGGCCCCCCAGCCATACGGACTACTCTTTGACGCGGAAACGACTGCGGCGCCGCCCCCCACAATGTCGCACGTGGCCCACACTCTGGTGGTGCCAGAGACAATCCTCGGCAAGCGCCCTCGCGAGGCCGAGGATACCTACGACGATGCGGATCAAGGCGTTGGTGATGGCCATC
Organism: Lactifluus piperatus; assembly: GCA_003315875.1. Classification (NCBI taxonomy): domain Eukaryota; kingdom Fungi; phylum Basidiomycota; class Agaricomycetes; order Russulales; family Russulaceae; genus Lactifluus; species Lactifluus piperatus. Next base: position 14,903 of record QFDX01006237.1, on the reverse strand, counting down.
AACCAAACCCACACAAGAGGGGCAAAGGGAAGATGACCGTCACCGGGGTTCTGGAGGCGGCGGGGACACGTAAGGCCCGCCACAAGCCTGCCAGCAGGACCCCAACAAATATCAAATGTGATCCCAAAACGGCGGGTTGCGGAGCGGGGAGGCTCGCAGCCACGGCGCGGGAAGTTCACCACCGACATCTGCGGGGACCAAGTGTCCAGCAGGTCTTGGTGACGGCCTCTGCGCCAAGTCAACTGATCTGTATCGAGGAGAGTGTAGCAGGGGGGTCATCGCACCAAGACAGCAGCGTGGTGCAGCGAGAGGAGAACCACAGCACGGAGAGCGACGGCCACGAGGAGCAGGAAGAAGGCGAGTTGTTCAACATCCCCAAGAGGCTGAAGGAACGACAACGAGCCCTGCTGGCGGCCACGCCGGCGGATTGGGAGCGGAAGGCCGTCAAGACGCTCAAGTGTCGACTGTGCCCAGGCGCTGACTTCAGCGACTTCGAAGATTTTAAGCGCCATTGCGACACGGCCGAGGCCCACCCCGCAAAAATATCCTTCTGCAACCACTGTGGGGACTTCTTTGCGCGCGGGGATGCGCTGAAGCGGCACTGCGAGAAGCGACCTGGGGAGTGCTTCGACGTCACAGCGGAAGTCGCCAACCGGAAGCGCATCGAGACCAATCGGATCCACAAGGAGTTCGAGGAAAGGCTCGAGGTTTATTTGAGGATCGACAAGGATCTCGAGACGCCGTTTTCGTTGATCATCAAGGCGATGTTCCCAGAGTCGTCCAAGAAGGGCAGCAGAGAGCAGAGTCGAGTCGACTTGCGGTCGCGCGCAAGTCGAAACCTCGCACTAGACGTTAGTAGAGTTGTTTCCTTACGCTTTGTTTATTCTTCCTTATTTTTTTCTTTTCTTGCCGGTCCTACTGCGATGCGAGTAACTCGCAGTGTGGCGCTACGGACGATTTGTCTGCTTGTCTCCTTTGCCCAGCTCCATTATATACATCGCAGCATTTCTCGGTTCGGCTTTAACTAGTGTCCCGATTGCATCGTGTTTCCCCCACTTCCGAGCAACCCTTACCCAACTGCTGCTGAGAACCCTGCACATGAACCGCGGAGGTCGAGTGTAGGTGAAGAAAAAAAAGCAGACGAGGGGACCGATATAGAAACCAATAATCGATGGGTTTCAGTCGAATCGGATAAGTTTATAAAGCCCACGTTGCCTTGGCATGGCGAACTTTTTCTTGCCACGCTGCCGCATTGTAAGTAATTACAGTGCGCACTAGACCACTGAGGACTTGCCTCTTTCCCTACACGGAATACCACGAAGATACGTAGTAGATACGCACATGTCGCACGCGGTCACACGAGGGCTATAGAACACGTACAAACACACACATATATTCGCCACAAGCCTTGTCGGATCAACTAGAGGTTATTGGAATAACTTGAAACAGACCTGACACAAGCGTCCACGAGGTGTGTTGATCGGGATGAGGAGGATGGGGAGAAAAGAGTAAGAACACGCCATCGATTAGGAAACCGGAAGACGCGTCAACTTGTTCAAGTTCTTTTCGGGAATTGGTGTCTCAAAGATCTCAACATTTTAGCCCTCGGCGAACAGGATGATGGTAGCGATTGGCCTCTGTTAGCGTACGTGCCTTTGGGAAGGCGTATATCGATGGACAGACACAGACACGCGGATATTGTACTCTATGGCGACACTGGGACAAGTCGACCACATTCGCACCGCCCGCCAAACCATTCCTCGCCCCTCGACAGGGACACACGTTTTCATGATCGAGGGTAGTGCTACGCACGCCGGTGTCACGAAGAGTGGGAAGCCCACCAAGTTTCGCGATTACGGTGAAACAATAAATCACGAAAGAACGATCGAATAAACACCCATCTTCCGCGCCCATCACGAAAGTTATACGAGAAAAGGGCCTATCCCATAGACGAAAGCAACCCTGCCGAATAACTCAAACATCGTGTACTATTAATGCTTTACTTGCACTCGGGGTTCTCGCCTATCTCGTGCAACTGCCGCAACCGTCCAGGTCCCTATTTGCACTCCCCCCTCCCTTTAATGAGCCGGAACAACAACACACCCTACACCGGCAACTGTGTTAATGATCCGAACACGAGTCTCTCTGCTAAGGAGCACACGCAATGGGCGCGCTCAAGAGTGCCGATGCGAACTATAGGACGTCAAGGCAGAAGCTCAGTCGAACGTGCAAGGAGCGAGAGATCATGCCAAGTGAAGGCGGCGGTGTTGAACATGGTAAGCAAAATTATGAGAATAGCAAACATCAAGCCGTCCGCAGCCGCCAGGTGATTCTTGAGAATGATATGCTTTGGGCGCTTTAAAAGTATTTATTCTCCACCCGGAGGAAGGTTGACAAGGTCACACTGCGAAGAGTAGCTAGTGGGTGTGGTTGATTTGGTCATGACGGGTGCGCCACAAGCTAGAGAGCCAAAGCTATTCACGGAAGGGTTGCCCTCTCTCACAACTCTAAATAAAGTCACGTCTTGGTACAAATAAGACCCCTCTTACCAGTTCATAGTTACCAGGTAACTCAAAAGGCTGGTCAAAAGTACTAAAGATTGACTTGGCCCCAAAGCCTTGCTTTTTCTGAACGCGGCGCCGATATAGCGGCTGCCCACCAGTCAACACATATACTGTAACGTGCAAAGTGATAGTGGAGGGAGCGATCGGTGATGGTACAGTATGACAACAATAACGGTAATAGTTTGCCCTTGTGATCAATAATAGGTGAAGGCGTGGAATTGTCTGCCTCGTGCGGAGCCCGAGATCCTTTCATGTCTCCAGCGAGATGACGTCTACATCAACTTGAAGAGTGTCATACCCTGGCTCTCCGATTCATCAAGTCGGGCCGCTCTTATTTGCATGAATCACCAAGGCGACGCAAACTGGCAAATGCTGAGCTGCACGCGACATGCTTTGCTCGTATTGGTGGCTGCTCCGGATGCCATAGAATGTCTACAACCTCGCTCGCCACAGCGTACTCCGTTGGTGAAGTCTAGGAACAGTTTCGTTGTCCTTCGTAACAAGGTCCCTTATCCCTTTCGCCAGCTCTGTGTAGGAAGATTTCTGTGTGGAGATTGGAGTTATATCGCACCGTGCTAGAATATCTTTTGATGAGACTGAGTGGCTTGTTGCGGATTGTACCTTTCGGTTGCGTAGAACAAAGTTTTTCGCTGGTTGCTTGGCACTACTTGCGAATCGAATCGAATATTCATTCCGTTACTCATATACGCACTGTAGTCAGATATTTATAGAATCTCGTCATCCAATAAGTGCATAGAATCCAACCGTCAGGGTCAGTACACCTCTAAGACATAGCGTTCCTCTTCCTTCAGAGCTTCCAAGAATGAACCTGCAGCTTTGGGGTCCATACCCCGGTATTTCTCGAATGCATTGACGAGTGTCGCGTACACGTCTGGGACCGGCCAAGTGGGGCCGCACAAGTAGAACACGCCCTTGTCATCGTGCAGCATTTGCACGAGCGCTTCCACGTCATCAAGCATTTTGTGCTGAATGTACACCTTCCTCGGGCCGTCACGTGAGAAGGCGAGACCAGCCTTAGAGATGATCCCATCCTGGATAAAGGCCTCGATCTATGAGACGAAAGTCAGTCAAAATAATTCGAAAACACGGATCGGATAGCAATGGATAGGGATCAGCTGGCTGTTCTTAGTTTTTATATAGTGATCTCTACATAGCAAGAGCTCAGAGAGGGGGTGATATGGATCACATCATTGGTAAAGACACTGTACCAGACCCGCGACGTACCTCTTCACCATACAAATACTCTTGCGATCGATGACGGGACCCAAAGTAGTAGTATACAGGGCCAACGGGGACTCCTTGGGACACAAGCAAGGAGCGATGCTGCAGGAATGCGCGGAACGGTGCAGCACCTGTTCCTAAACCAACCATAATGAGCGGCTGCGTGGGTTCCTCGGGGAGCTGGAAGTTGCGGTCAGCATCAACGGTCTCAAAAAACGCATGAGATATGAGGTTACGAACCTTCATCACACTAGGTTTGATCGATACCGTCACCTTTTGGCCGATCTTGAGCTCTGCCAGGTAGCGGGTGCATTGTCCGTAGCGGGTTATCCCTATCAAATCCATCAATGGGGTAGACCCAAAAGGACAATGGCGCGCACTCACCGCTTGGCGTCTCCCATTCCACGGTGACAACTAGTAAATCAACACGATCTCCAACGACACTCTGTGCGCTCGCGATGCTATAGTGTCGTGGTTTTATGTCGCCAATTAATTCGCACAGAACCTCGATCCCAGGTCTTGCACTCGGATACCGGTGCAGTACATCCGCAAACGTCACTGTCTCCTTCTCTGAAAACTTTTTGAAAGTCGACACGCCCTCGGGGGAGCCGATAAATAAAAGCGCGTGTCTGTCGGCTGAGCCCTTTGCATATTTCGCGAGATCTGAGTAAAACGACTTCGGAGGCTTCCCAAAAAGGTCGATCTGTTGTTGTAGTGCTTGAAAGACGGTCCGCGTGTGGACCTTGGTATCGTCGCCAGGTATTGGGATCGTAATAAGGCGCGCGGGGTCTACGCCATACCAGTCACAGAAATCCAGCACTTCTGCCTCGTCGTTCCATCCATGCACTCCCAAAGCCTCACCGATCGCGTATTTCAGCCCTGTCCCTGTGGTGTCAAACTCGACATGGAACACGTTGCGATCGTATTCCTTGGGTGTGAGGCGGCGATTGACAGTACATGTCACCAAGTAAGTACGATCGGGAACCTCGGGATGAAGTGTTGGGATCTGCGGGTATTGTTCCGCAGAGGGACTAGTATCTTGCTCGACGAAAGCATACGGGAAGAGTAGGTGACGCGCCGCCTCATGCCAGGGGCCGACTCTAGTAGCGTTCACAATGGTCTCCCCATCCTCTGTACTGACGTGAATTGCGTTAAACTCGAAATCTTTCCGAGGCTCTTGCCCGCCGTTAGGTCCCACTGTAACGGTGGACATGTCAACTTTAAGGAGGCTATCCCAAACTCGTGCGATGAGCGTCGTCATCGGTATCCCGTCCACGGAGGTGCCATATAGATTCTCCGTCAATTTCACAATTGCAGGCTCGCTAGCTCTAGAGCCTAAGTACAAGCGCAAAAAGGCCAGGTGGACAATGACGCTTTCCAGTGAATTGTTGATATTCCTATCGGGTTCAACCTCCGAAACTATGGATTTGGCATCAATGATATAGAAGTGCAGCTGCCGGTCTCTGATGAGGGATATGTCTTCCGCAGAAAGATTGGACGCCAGTTCGGGAACCGACCACGAGGTAACTATCAATATGGGGGCACCGCATTTGGCATGTTTCAAAAGAGAATGGGATTTAAGCAGATTCTGATCAAGGATGGCGAGGAAGTTACAAACGCCACCATCTCCAGAGATGGGTACAGCGACTGAAAGTGGGGCGTGAGGGCTAAGATCCTTACGCGGTTCTAGCCAGATACGATCCGCCGTGATTGCCCCCGGTCGGGAGAGTACGTCGTGTTCGGTAAGTAAGCGCGCGGATACACTGGCACTCTGAGCAAAGGTTTTCTCGATACGTTGCGGAACGGAAGAGAGGGATATTCCGGGGGTGCTGAAAAATAACAGTTTGGCAGCGGTGGCAACCTCACGAGGCTTGATATCAGAGGGAAAGAAAGGCAGCTTGGTAAGGAATTGGACCAATGTGGAAGGCTGGTTCAGCAGGTCTGAGAGGTGGGCTGGAGTAACGGCTTCATGATGAATATTGACAGTTAGGTCAAGATCCATCATAGTACCCTGCACATCAGTATGCAGGATACCACGAGAGGCTTCAAAGGAAACGTCCTCTATGATGTGAATACGCCTCACGGTGGATGGGAGTATCTCTTGGAACGCAGATTCATCCCAAGGCCGGAGAACCCGGACAGCGAGTACACCAATATTTGGCGTGTTGACAAGGATCGCTTTGAGAGCCAATGCTAGTGGTCCATTGAGCACAACGATGACGGCGTGCGCATTTTGGTCGCCCGTATAATCAAAGCTGTGATAGCCCGATCGCTGCAAGACGCCATGAACGGTGCTTCCTACTTCTTCTTTTGACGGAAACGAAGGAATATTGAACTGCCCGATCTCGCGAGAGGAGCTGTGATGATCAAAGAGGTGGATGACATGTGCTGGAAACCGGTAGGCGAGGGCTGCGAGGTCAACTGATTCCTGGGGCGTGGCGGAAAGTAAGACAACGAATGATTCGGGCAAGACGGATAAGACGGGATTAAGGGAAGCCAAGGTGGGGGATAGTGTGAGTCGATCACCAACCACCGAAATGGTCGGAACTTGGAGGACAAGTCGGCTATTAGCAGTGGGAGGGGGAGAGTTGGCGAGGGCAGGGATCATCTCGACAAGGCCTGTTGGTGTCGTGTAGGCAGTCAAGATAGACCCGCTGAGAGCATCTCTGCTTGTCCCTTGGGAGAGCCTGCCGACAATACTCAGGCCTGCGCCGATCCTTGTCTGCAAGGATACCACGGACGTCACGTCTTGGTCGGACTTGGACCATGCCTTGGTCAGCAGACCAAACCCCGCCTGTTCTGCGAGGTCATAAATGAAGAGAACTGAGGTAGTCGTAGAACGGGAAGATACGAATTCTACAAGATTTGATGCCGTGAGCGAATACGGAAACGAGGGCAGTTTAGTAAGAACGGGTGAGGTTGGTATGAGAGTGGAGGATGGTGAGAGCGGTGTGGAAACCACAGAGCTGCTGGTGGCCATAAGAGCTCGTGGTGGGTGTTTATCAAGAAAGTTTTTTTTTCTCAGGTTGAGGTTTATATGTAAAGGCCGACTCGGGGCTGTCAGTGTTATCTTTTATCTTATCCGAGTGGGGCGTAAATACTAAACCTAAACCAAACATGCACTTGCCCTCAGATGTCTGACTAGCATCCTCATCCCGTTCTTCCTATACCACACTGATCTCTTATGTCCGGCCTCATGAGCTTCGCATGTCACTTGTCCCAGGTAACGTTCCTTTGCTTCATATACGCTGGGAGGGGTCGCTCCGCCACTTCTGGGTTTGGTTCACCGACCGGAAAGGACTTGTTGCCCTGTTGCCCGCGCTTATCTGATAGGGTCAGTTCACATGCTGCGCTGACTTAATGGATCAGAGCCCCGGAAACGGAACAGAGCAAGGATCAGAGTGCTTAAGACCTCCGCGACCCTTTCGAGCTACGATCCCTGCCTCGAGTGCAGTGCGCGCCCAGATAATACCCCCATGATACTTCCCATTGTCTCATCAACGGTGGCCTGGACTCCTCAAGGCCTGCTAGGACATTAAAGGCTGGACTATACGAGAATGCCGCTGCCTCATCATTCGATCTCCGCCTGCTACTTACCTGCTTATAGCTCACTCCTTTCTTGGTCTTCATTGTCCTTCTACCATTCTATACCCATATCAGCTCAAATCCCGCTGCCATCCATAATAGTCTACCCACGAGTAGATCTGGAAATTGTGCCTTCTATCGACTTGACCATGTGGTGATATCTGGGTCTACACGGCGATGTTCGCGCCCTTTGATCTATGTACCCTATTCTACTTACAGCCGAGGAGCTATCTAGCTACTTTGGGACACATTGAGCCGTATTCAAGCTCTGTACTGTAGCACTGCGAATGAAAAGCGGTTCCCCCAGCAAGAACGCCTCACTTCGAACTTGGAAATCCCTGCATGTTTGTCTCTCTTTATAATAATCTCTTTGCTGCCTTCTTCTGTCCTGTCGACTCCTGCCTTCGTTGTGCGACACTAACTGAGCCACCATACCATCATGCATCGTGTGAGAAAGACCAGGATCCCCGTTACTCTCTTCTTCTCTCGGTCTTATCTCGTGGAACTTCTGAACTCACGCATGCGTCCCGATACGTGTTTCATTGATCCTTATCGTATTGCATATAATACTGGCATCTGCTGCCTTGCCTCCTTCTCGCTCTCTGGTCCTCCATCTCCTAATCTAACGCACCATGAAATACGTCTGGCTTGACTGTGATCCGGTATTGTTGCATTGCCTTAGCGTACTCGCTTTCCGACCTTTATAAAATTTATCACACCAGGGACATGACGATGCTACTGCCATCCTGTTAGCGATCCATTGCCCCGATGTACACCTTCTTGGCATTTCCACTGTACGCCATTCGCGCTACTTATCTAAACATATCTTGCAGTCTCGCTAAGTTATTTGCAAGGTCCACGGAAACACTACTGCCGAGAATACCAGGACTAACGCCTCGCGATGCTTGTACGCATTCGGAGCTCCGGACCTCGTCAAAGTGCACGGCGGCGCAAAGATGCCACTCTTACGCCCTGCAAGGCACGCGGGTCAGATTCATGGTCCCGACGGGCTAGGCGGTCTTGAAGGACTTCCGCCTGCTGACTCGAGTCAAGTGCAAGCGCACATTAACGATCGCCCTGTCATCGAAGCCATCGCCGACGCCATCAAGCAGACATGGAATGACGGCGCGGGCGTCAAGCCGATCATCGTCGCATCGGGGCCTCTCACCAACCTGGCCCTTTTTGTGAGCGTTTACCCAAACCTTTTACACGCGATCGAACGTATCGTCTTCATGGGCGGTGGAATCGGCGTGGGTAATTTTTCCGCGGTAGCAGGTCAGTAAAAAAAAAAACAAGCTTTCCGAGTTTTCTTTTTTTTTTTTCTTTTGTCGGACACGTTCATCTGACCGCCAGCATTGGGGGGGGGGTGGAACAGAATTCAATATTCTCTGCGATCGTCAGTCCCATTCATCTACCTCCTTGTCCCCCCCACTAACCGTCGTTCTTTATACTTAATTTGTGTGAGCAGCTGAGGCCGCTCAGATTGTTCTGAATGCACCGGTGCCGAAGACGATGATACCCCTCAACGTTACCCACAAAGCCATTATAACCGACTCACTCCATGCCCAACTTATCCACTCGGGACCCCAGGAAGCGCATTCTGGGCTTGCCAGCAGTCAGCTCCGCCATACACTTTCAACCCTCATTTCCTACTTCAGGGACAAATACAAGGCAACATTCGCTTTTATGGATGGGCCACCCCTTCACGATGCATTGACCATAGCTTACGTTTCACAACCTGAATTGTTCACCACGCAACGGTACAGGGTAGACGTAGAATTGAGCGGGACTCACGCGGCAGGACAAACCGTGGCGGACGTCTGGGGATACCTGAAAGCAGATGATACTTGGGGTCGGACGGGCAAGAACTGTGAAGTTGCGATGGATCTCGATGTCTGCATACTATCTCACTTTTACCTTGATTAAATGTTAACAGGATCCATTCCAGGTCGCCGCATTTTACCGGCTGTTCTTAGATTGTGTTGCAAGATGCGATGAAGTATCGCCACTAAATAAATAAGAACGCACAAACTAGCGGGATAGGGTATAAGATATCTGGGGAAGTATGGCCTCGGGCCCAAGTCCTGACTCTGCTATTCGTACAATATCAAATCGGATTTGATATTGTACGAATAGCAAACGACAACGCATTTTGTTACTGTTGATTCTGTCTATGATTGTGTCTCACTGGCAGTCTTGCCATGTCTTGTATCTGGCTACCTTATGTACAAAAGCTGAGGTATCCCGCAATGTAAACGGCCTTGAGCTGTCTTGTTCCTTCCTGCGCCCCTCGTGTTTCGACCCCAGTATCCGACGGTGAACATGGAACAGATAAATGCATGCGTCCATTAACGTGTAAAATGGAGTTGCGTGGCACTGCCTAACCTTCAACAGCCCAAATTGTGAGCACTTATCCTTTTACTGCTCAATTATTCTCACTAGGACCGTAGGAGGAGCTACAGTCTTCAAGTTAAGTGCTTATTACAACCAGAGACCACTCTCTGTGCGCATGGACACTCACATGGCATTCTCGGCTGTTGAATTGTTGTAATACGCCCGAGCGCACGCACTAAGGCTTCAATTAGATAGGTTAGATAGAAAAATAGAGGGTTTTTTGACTTAAATACTCCCTTACACGACGGGCAGGAGCGGATAAGTCAGAGCAGGTGTCAACTACAGTGTACTAGCACGAGTTTGCACACCATCAGGACTTTGCACACCCATAGGGCAGGTCCTTCAAATCAGACCCACTATGTGAGATGAATTTTTATTGACAAGATACTGTATATATCTGTACTTGTACAAAGTTTCAAGAATTTTGAAGCAGTGGATCAAGTGCTACAATGACATTAATCATTTCTGTGTGGGATTTCAGCAGACTTTGTACTTTTGTGGTCAGTTTTCTGGCCACAACTCCCAATTTTAGGCAAAAATATGTGCTTTTCTATTAAGACAATACATAACAGGGTATTCTTTGTCTTTAGTGTAGGGCAATTTGATACAAATTAAAGATTCTATGGACTAATTGGTGCTGTAGGATAAGAAAGCTTATCACAACACACCATCTCCCTTTTCCATTACCATGGATCTGGTACCATCCTTCTATTTTTGGGGAGGATTACTCTTTGATATGACCAGCAAAGCACTTTCAAGGTGCAGTAGGGGAAAATCATGGCTGATCATAAGCAGGCTGTGGAGGAATGGAAGGTGGAGTGTAGCAGGTTGAGGGCTAAAGGTACTTGAGAAAAAGACTTGCTAAAGAAGCCAAAAAGGGCACTCAAGCATAGGCCTACTGTCCAGGTAGCAACAATGCCACCAGAGGGTGAGGAGGAAGGAGCATCATTGTCATTGAATGAGGAGGAGGGCCGAGGAGGAGACATAATGAGTGTTTCCCACGGGTGTGCAAACTTGTGGTTTTAGGTCCTCAATGACTGGTCCTTTTCCTCCCTCTATCTAGTCCATTGAACATGCTTTAAAAAATATGATAAAATCAGCATAATAGCTTTATAGTAGATAGAAACTATTTGTCAACTTGAATTTATACTACAGATGCAATTGTGGCCTCAGTGATGAAAATACAGTTTGGTGTGCAAACTCGTGCTAGTACACTGTACAGGTCAACAAATAAGTCGACACAACTAATATTACAAATTATTAAAAAACAAATGAGTCATTTGTAGACCCTTCTTCATGCATCGAACAATGATAAATGAATGTACTTGCATTAAAGTATCCAAGTACATTCATTTATCATTGTTCGATGCACGAAGAAGGGTCTACAAATGACTCATTTGTTTTTTAATAATTTGTAATATTAGTTGTGTCAACTTATTTGTTGACCTGTAGTTGACACCTGCTCTGACTTATCCGCTCCTGCCCGTCTTGTTAAGAGCATCCTGCAATATGACCTGCCAAATCTGGGGCTTTATTTGCAGAAGACTACATAAAGGAGAAGTCTGCCCTTTACATAGTTTTCTGAAAATAAAACCCCATGGTTTCCTGCAGGTCATATTGCAGAACACTCTTAAGGAGTCTTTAAGTCAAAAAACCTCTATTTTTCTATCTAACCTACCTAACTGAAGCCTTAGGCCTTAGTGCGTGCGCTCGGGCGTATTACAATTGTACTACCTTCAGGTGCTGCGCCAAGGTTTATTTGTCAGAAAGATGCACGACCTCGGCTAGACCTCGTGGAGCTATTTTGAGAAGAATGAAGACGCCGTTGTTCTTCACTATGCAATTGTTTGATATCCTGCGTAAGGGAGGATTATGTACCGTTCCAGGAGGCTTCTTTAACAAGGGCTTCCAGACTTCTTGACCTGATGTCTTCTACCGAACACATGTTTACTGTGCCCACCTTGGATATAGACCTGGTCTGGCATTCCCACTAGCTATCTTGTCGGCGTTACCAAGGCATTGCAACTCCAATGTGGGGCGATACATTGATCAGTATGTTTTTTTTTTCCTTCCATGATGCACCAATGTCTCTGATCCCTCGATCAGTGATGACAAGGTTGAGCAGTTAGTTCCATCTGTCGGATGCCTTTGACGCAACATGTAGAACCTGAGATGTTCGTTCGCACCCAAGCAATCTTCTACGTCCGGTCCGACGTCGAATACTCAATCTCACATCCACATGACCCTGCAGAGAGGTTACGGGGCACCCTACATCCAATGTGGTTTCCCCCTTCCCGGAAATACCATCGGCCAGAGGGTCACGCGGCTCGTCCCCCATGTGGGTTCGAAACACTATCCGCCGTCAAGAATCGAGTTACCTGCGGACCAGGCCTGTGATCCTCGCCACCTCACATCCCTCTGACCCACAATACGGTCACGGCCCTCGGTCTACCGAACAACTCCACCAAAGCTCAGCGTGAGAGCAAAGCGTTGCGGCGCCGAATTTCCCTTTGGGACGGGTGATCAGCACAGAATTGGCTTCGGGCAGCTTCGCAGGTTGTGCTACAGTGACTCGCTCGCTCCCTCTTTTTGAGGAACTTCTCTGCAGGGTAATGGCGCCTATCCGTTTCTATGATGCGGGAGCAGCTTGTATCACAGGATTCTTAGACCCCACCGAAGGTACATGGGATATGGGGACATGTGGGCCATCATATGGGCGAAGATAGAGCAGGATATTGATGAGTGTAATCACTGCTTTCTCAGGACATTCTGTTTTGTGCGCACATGTGCAAGATTTGCGGAGCTTTGTCATACAAAGAAAGTTGAAGTTGAGAAAGCTGCACTGGTATTCAGTAGAGACATAGTAGCCCAATGGGAAACAATATGGACATTTTTGGCGAGAACATCGCTACATCTGTGTCGATTCAGGCTCATCACTGGCACGAGTGGCATCGATGTTTAGCGGCCAGCAAGACAACGCATATTCTAGTCTGACAAGAAGCATGACATACGATATATACAATCTCACGTTTCCTTGATCGTACTGTTGAGTCGGTCTCCCTGGCAGAGTGGTCAGACAACCAAGGCACCCTCACTCCAGATTACTTACAGTATCACCTAACCCTGGCGAGATCAGGCCTTCAGGCGTTAGGTGAGGATCCACAGCAGCAACCCATATCTGCCCAGGATGAGAAATGACACCGTACATGATAATACGATACTCACTTCCATGCCCGGGTATCGGGCCAACACGTGCTGGAGTCCGACCTCCGAAGCCAAGACGCAGAGCAACCTGATCTTGTTCTCTGGGGAAAATATTGTCTCGAATTAATTCAAATCCCCTTGATAAAGCGTACATACCCGGAATTCCCCACTCCGTGATCATGCCCAATGCGGCTAGCGCGGTTCCGCCTGTGGCAATTAATGGGTCCAATACGAAGACCATGTCAATCGGGGGTGACGGGGGTAGCTTTGAATAATCTGGATTAGAACCTAATGTCAGCAACGGCCAACAGGCATCGATAATAGAACAGACATTCGACGGGTTGCAAGGATACCTTTTCCCTATAAATGCCTAGGTGATACACAGGTGCGTCGCTGCGACTATAAGTTAATGAAGATTCCGGAAGACGATAGAGCCAGTGAGTAACGCACGGGAATAAGGACAGAAGGGCATCAGTCATGCCTAATCCGGCACGCAGTATGGGAGTGAATCCGATCCTAGGTTTGACAGCTGAACCTGTGAACGAGCTTATCGGCGATTGCTGTGGTCTGTCAGGTGCGGTTCGTGTGTAAGAAGATAGGGGCATTTTGCCCATATTTCTTACGCCTTGTACAGTTATCTGTTCGAGGTCACGACTGGCCTCGTATCCGAGCATGATGCTGAGATCATGGATGCCCTATAGCACACTGCGCTCAGGGCAGACCTGGCCCAGATGAACGGAAATAGATTCTACTTCGCGGAACTCTTTAGCCGTTGTCGATACCTGCCGCAACTTTGTCAAGCGGGCATTCACGAGGGGATGAGAGAGGATATGTAGATTGTTGGACATGAGAAGGAAATGGACACCGTTACACCGCGACCGGAGTGTACTATAAGCGGTGGGGAAGCCAACCTCGAACCTCGGTAATTTCCAGATCGGCGGTGTGGATCGCCCAAAAGCTTATCCCAGCTGCCAGCTGATCTGCTACTTTGGCTACTTTGATATTATAGCAGTGCACTGATATATGCTACACAAATGCTCATACGCTCATGCGTGAGATTAAAGACGGGCAAGTTGCCGCAAAATGCGGCAAACTTTCGGCCCCTGGACACGAGAAGCAGGCTCATTCATACGTTCACAGTACCAGAAGAGAGTGCGCCAGCGAGTTCGTACAAAACGAAATGCTTGAATCTTCGCGAACCTCATCGCCTCTTGTATTCACAGGGTTTCAACATATCGCCTTTTGTCAGCAACTTGTTCCATTCCTTCTCGCCTCGCGGTTTGCGACTGGTCTTCTTGAATTCGAGCAGAGTAAAATGCGTGTTGCTATCATCCTGTATTCGGAACGCTGAGCTTCATCGAATGGCGGGTGTAAAGCGCACATACGGTGGATTGATGTCTAAATCCGAAGGATTCAACAAACGATTGAAACCGCTGAACATCCGCGAATCGGCTTGCTACTTCGGCGATCTTGAGTTCACCACTGGTCCAGCGGTGTAGGTGAGAAAGTGCCCTTGTATACGTATGCAGGTTGAAACCAAATACGCACTCAGGACGCAAAATTCTCCACGACTCTCGTATGCAGTTTGGCCAATTCGTACCCATGAGACTCAGGGCGCAAACCACGACGTTCACTATCTGAGCATAACCCTGGCTCGACTTGTCACCCTCTTCACTACCCTCCTCCGATCCAGGCAGGGGTAGGCGTTCGAAGATGTCCGCTTCAATGACAAAGGCATGATCAGACACGAGGTCGAATGACATAACGGTATAGCCCTTCGGGATAAGGGCACGGGCCAAGGCGGCATCTCCGCAGCCAAGATCAGCGATAATGGTATGTTGTGGGTATGATGACAACGCCGATATGTAGTGAGATACAGGGTTAGACGGCCAGGAGCACACTTGACGTCGGAAC
>QFDX01006233.1:0-14846 GCA_003315875.1 Lactifluus piperatus | reverse complement strand
GGTGATAGCAACAACATCACAGGTAGCTACGATGGTAACAACAGTGGCAGCGATAGCAATCATCGAGCGCCAGTGGGGCCAGTATTACAAGCCGGCTGCAGGCGTTGCGCCTTGCATCTCTGGGTCGTTCCTGTGTGGATCCCCATCAGGTGTCTATACTGGATATAGCCCCGTCATAGTAGGACGTGAGGCGTTAATGATTGTCTTCCGTGATCGTCATTAGCAACAAATAAAGGAAACTCCGAGTCCTGCTTTCTGTCACGCACGGAGTGATATCTCATCAACGATATTCCTGATCTTGGAGAATCCGCCCCCTTGTAAGCGTAAAGTTATGCTGTACGTCGGCAATTGAATCCATGACAGATATGTCAATCAATTGGGAAGTCTATGTAGAACGGCGGTGCTCACCTGACATATCCAATCGTATCAGTGGTGGCTGATCGGCAATGCTGTTTACCGTTTGGGTACTTTACGGTGTTCACTGGCTCACGTGCAGGAGAAGGTTTGTTAACAATATTGTGAATGGTTGACAGGTAGTACTGACCGGGTCAGGTGCTAGGAACACGTATGCCATCTGTCAGTGAATAACGTCGATCATTTGTGTGCCCATGAAGAGACGCTTGTGGACATGCCTGCAAGGTGGTAGGGAAGCTGAACTCGACTCCAGCTGTGACTCGTCCAAGAGACATTAGATGGCCGTCTCAGGAAACTGTGACAATAGTCATGGTAGATGGATATATTCCTGAAAAGGTCAGTGGTGGCACTAGTATCACAATCCTGATACCTTTACAAACCAAAGTACCCCTCGTAAGGTACTGTATCACCTGATCCTTATTTATATGCTGATGTGCGCTCAAAGACGTTATCGGATAGCGCTCACCTATATAAGACGTTCTCTAATTCTTCTGGAACACCAGTGATAACCATGAGTTTCCCCGGCTCTAGTCAATACCCACCGGTAGGTGATACAGCTTCCTTTGCAGCTGCCACCTCGACGAATTTCTCTTCGCAGACATACCAACAGGCCATTCTCACAGCACAGTTTTCGCAAAGTTCCCCGTCCTACCGTGCTCCATTTCCACCACTAACTATGCAGCGATGTGGTACTCTGGATCCAACGTCTCCCATTTCTACTGAAAATCCACGACAACGTCACGGAAACGACCAGTACCGCTCGCCATCCTTCCCGCCTCACCGGCATCCTCTGTATCCTCAACTCGAGGGCAAAGGCTGGCCAGGCTATCCACAGCCACAGACCTCCCCGCAAAGGACAGAAAACCGCCCGTGGCATCCGACCCCACGTTGTTGCTATCCGAATTGCTACGCTTCTGTGGCTAAGACGAGGGAGGGCGACTTTACGGATTTTTGCGGGGAGGCACATATGTTGTGCGTTCTTGCCTCGCAGGCAGTGTCCCATGTACTGTATGCTAAACTCGCTCGGTGGGTTACTTAGCACAGCCGTACGTTGTGGTTTCCCCGCATGCATCGCGTGTCGTAGGTATCCTCAGCGCAAGGGAGTCAAGAGCGAGTACTGTGGGACCGCCTGTGAAGAGTGGGCAACTCGGACCTGTTTGAAACCCGCGGAAGGACGTTGTTGTTATCCGAATTGCAACGCTCCTGTGTTTGAGACGAGGGAGGGCGACCTTCCGGAGTTTTGCGGGGAGCAACACATGTTGTGCGTTGTTGCCTTGCAGGCGGTGTCCCTTGTATGCTAAACTCGCTCGGTGGGTTACTTAGCGCCGCCGTACAGGAACTTGGTTTCCCCGCATGCATCGCGTGTGGCAGGTATCCTCAGCGCGAAATCAAGAGCGAGTACTGTGGGACCGCCTGTGAAGAGTGGGCAACTCGGACCTGTTTGAAAGGAAGCAGGCTCAAGGAACCCGCGGAAGGATTGCCCCCGACCCCACGTTGTTGTTATCCGAATTGCAACTATCCTGTGTTTAAGACGAGGGAGGGCGACCTTACGGAGTTTTGCGGGGAGCAACACATGTTGTGCGTTGTTGCCTTGCAGGCGGTGTCCCTTGTATGCTAAACTCGCTCGGTGGGTTACTTAGGGCTGCCGTACAGCAACTTGGTTTCCCCGCATGCATCGCGTGTCACATGCATCCTCAGCGCAAAATCAAGAGCGAGTACTGTGGGACCGCTTGTGAAGAGTGGGCAACTCTGACCCGTTTTAAAGAAAACAGGCTCAAGGAACCCGAGCAACTGCGGGATGTAGGGCGTATGTGACCAATCGTATTTGGCCGCACTGTGACTGACTTAGGATTGTTATCCTCTACACCATGACGGGTCAAATTAGGCAAGGACAGCTCCTAACGTGGGTCCATTAACCGCCCTCAGAGCCTTCCTCAAAGATGTCCGAGGTGTGGTCAGCCGGAAGAGGGGGCGGACGGGACAGGACCAGGAGGGACAAACATGTACAACCGAACACCTGCTCGACTGCGATGGGCGTGCGGTAACAGCGACGACGGCGACAGAGGTGCAAGAACCAGTACCAACAAAAGCAACAGCCACAACACAAGCCTCAGCTTCAGTGCCAGCGTCCCCGGCTTCACCGGCAGCTTCACCTACCGCACCAGCAGGACCAGCACTAGCAACAACTGATTGGATGATAAATCGCTTCCCTTTCTTTTGCGCTGAGTGGCAGATGATTGATTTATCTGTCATGCAGACTCGCATTGCAGACCTTGCAAGTTTTCTGATCGAATTCTTTAGCTTACCAAAATCAAGCGGCAACGCACACGCTCGAATGACCGCCGCAGAGATACATAACGCGTCGATTACGTCGGCTTCGTTCACATTACTCTTGTTGTGATTGTTTTATTGTTCATTCTTGCTGTCAGAGGTCCAAAACAAGTACCATTTTTCTGCCTCCCTCCAATGCCGTTTCTGCCTAGCTTAAATACACGCGGAGGCGCCGAGAAGGGACACATTTAGAAATAAGGAGAGAGCCAAAGTAGATGTATGTGGAAAGATAGCACAGATCAAATTATGAAACGGCAACCTCGTATAGTGTAGCCTTTAATGTCGTAGTAAGGAGTCCAGATCACCAACAATAAAGCGATAAGTGGTATAAGCAAGGCACGCGTGATGTTGTGGGAGGGTTGTCGTAGGTCGAAACGGGGTCGGAGCTGCTGGCGCTCCGACGCGTCGTTCTGTTCCGTTCCGGGCCCAACGCGGCTGACTTTACATTTTGCATTTCCTTTGGTCACAGTAGATGGATCTGGCCGTTCCTGAAAAGGTGAGTGGCAATTACTAGTGTCATAATTGTGGTATTTGGCGGCAATGTCACCAAAGTACGGCTCGTATGGTACTGTCTTACTTGACCCCTATATACAGGTGAAGTTGGCTCAAACGGACTGTACCTCAGGCTGGCTGAATAAGCTATCTCGATAGCGCTCATCTACACAAAACGTTCTCTAGAATTCTCCAGCAGCAGAGACAATCATGAGTTACCCCAACTCCAAGCAACTTAGACATCCATCAGACAATGATACAGATTCCTTTTCAGCTACCACCAATGAAAAAATTCCACCGCCGACTTACCAACTAGCCACAGCACAGCACCAGCGGAGTGAACGCGGCGCTGTCAGCATATGAACCCCATATACATGCGCAGACGAGCGCCGCGGAAGGGTGGCCTCCGACCCCACATTGTTGCTATCCAAATTGCGACGCTGCTGTGGCTAAGACGACAACGAACGAGCTTACGGAGTATTGTGGGGAAGAACACATGTTGTGCGTTCTTGTCTTGCAGGCAGTGACCCATGTATGGTGCTAAACTCGCTCGGTGGGTTACTTAGGGCTGCCGTACAGAAGCTTGGTTTCCCCGCATGCATAGCGTGTTATGAAGCTCAAGAGGGTCAAGAGCGAGTACTGTGGGACCCCCTGCGAAGAGTGGCCAGTCCGAGCACCTAACCCAGCACTAGCAGCACCCTCAGTGTCACCGTCAACACCCTCTTCGGCAGCCTCGCCCCCACCGCCAGCAGGACTACGTGGACCTAGTGGCAGAATAACAAATCGTTTTCCATTGTTTTCCACTGAGTGATATGTGATTTATTTTATCTGTCTTTCCGACTTTGCTTACAACTATTACTGTAGATTCTTTAGCTTAGCCCACACACTCAAATGACCGCAGAGACAGAGTCTTTTCCTACTTCACTTTTCTGTCTCATTTATGCATTCTATTTCACGAGTTTGGAATGGGATCCTTTGTACTAGTACAAATCGGAGTTTCCATCGCCCGAATATAACGCTGCCCGCCCTTCCTACGTCTCCCATTCGCGCCTCCCCACATTCTCCTTCAAACTCACATTTGCTAGTTTCCCCCCCCCTTGGAGGATTTTATCATTCTGCGGTGTTTGGTGAGACTATTCCCTTAGAAGAGCCGTTTGGATGCTCTTCTGGCATTTCTCACCTCCCCGCCGCCCCACGTCTGCATCCACACCCATAGCTTGGGAATGTCTTAAACGGCTTGAGACCACCTCTCGAACTGCACTTTTACAATCAAAGTGATTTGGATGGGTGGTTTCCAAGGCTGATTACACTTTCCTGTCACTTTTGTGACGGCCCCTGGGCACAGTGCTATTTCCCTTTCCCCACCCTGCCTCGCTTCGAGGCAAGCGGTGATCGCGACTATGACATGTAAGACTTTTCCTTCCCTCTCACAGGCTTAGGGGACGTTACCTGCCTACATCATACTTCCAACCGGCTCTTGTTTCCGTTTCCTGTACCTTTCTCTTCTGTCATGGCCGTTTCTCCACCACCTTTCTCTTGTGGCCAGGACTGCCACTGGCAAGAGCACAATGGTAGCCATCTTTTCCAAGAGTATCTTACCAATCCGCAAGTCGTCCGAGTCAGTGCTCACCCTGAGACATGTATACGCCTGCCCAGGTCGGAGGTGGGCGCATCGGGGAGAGCCGATGATGTCAGTCGGGATCGGGCACTGTATAGGGAGGGGGACGCACGTTCTGCCATGTCTTGAAGGGTTCGCATCAGCTGTTGCCTGTGGGAAAGCTCCCCAGCCAACCGCCTGCACCACAATCCTATGATACGCAAAGGTGAAATGGCTAATGCTTCCCGTAGCTAATAACACACCAAATAGAACGAGCTGGATGCCGGGTGGATAAAGCGGAACCCTTTGGAGGCGACGGCAGCTGCGTCATTAGACGGAGATCCACACCCTGCAACATACATCAACGGTATGTGTGTGTGAGAAAGAATGTAGAGATTGTTCAAAGCAATTGTGTCATTTGAGAGAGTCAGATTAAAGTTGAGTACCATCTCTGTACCGAAAAATAACTGAGAGACCGCATATGGAAATGAAAGGTATAAGAGCGTACCCTCCCACACGACCGGCGTCTTTCCGAGGGCTTTGAGCGCGCCATGCGTCGCCTGGGTAAACGCACCAAGAGCCTGGTTGAGCGCCCACCAAGATCGCGCTGCGTCTGCGTGTTGTCGGCATAACACTTCGCATTGATCTCGTCGCCGCCGGTGGCGAACAGCGTCGAGGGGAAGAGTTGTGTAGTGGCGATCAGCAAGCTCATGGTGAAATTGATCGTCGTGGGCGAAGCGAGGCACAGCTGGCCTGCGGGCGGCTCGTTGGCATACGATGACCAGGGTGTCGCCTCTGCGCACGCGACGTGTTCCGGGTACGCTTTAGATATGACCGAAGATCACGTACGACGAGAACATCAATTCCCCCCTGTTGTAGCACCCACAATTTTCATATAAGTGAGTTTTGGCTAAAACTGGAGGAGGGAGGTAGAGAGATAGGGACACACCGCCCCCGGTATATTGTACGATGTTCGCAACGTCTTGAGTGCTTGAGTGGTGTGAACTGCGTCGGCGCTGTACGCGCCCTTTTGCGCTATCTCGTCGAATCCGGGTACGATGAGCGGGAAGCTCTGGCTGTCGACGACGTGCCAGTGGAAAGTATTGATCTGCGCAGCGGTTCGCGTCAGGGTCTCATGCGCTGCAAAATGGAAGGACAGACGCACCTGGACCCACGACATTGCGTCGAGCGTACGTTGAATGTCGGAGACTGGGAACTTACATACATGCAACAATACAAATAAGACTTTTTGTTTCACATTCAAGACCAGAACGAAGAGTCCATTCGAAATTCACGTACAAATTTCGCGCCGTGTCTAGCATGAAACCGCGATACGGCTATATGTCCCCCCCAGAGTCAGCTTATGCACATAGCAACGTAATGGGATGGGTCAACATGCATGCTACGTACATAAGCTGGTGAGTCATGAATCCCTATTTTTTTTTTTTTTTTTTTGAAGAAATTTATATAGCGGGTAGGGGGATGGCCCCTTCGCCGCGTCAAAACAGTGTACCAACGACATTATACACTATTTAGCTACTGACTTCATAATCCCCTTGTGGGTGCGCCTTTTCTTCAAGGTGTTTAGTCTCTCAGATCGGTGGCCCTCCGCAACCGTCGTTGCGAATGCGGGAGTGGAAGAAGCAAACTCTGAGTCGAACGTGTCCATGGGGTGACATGCGAGCGCAGCCTCACAGGCAGAGGTAGGAGCAATGGGCTGCTTCCGCTTCTTGCTGGGTTTAAAAGTAGCGGGTGAGATGTCAGGGGGAGCAGGGGGGTTGGATGGGCCCGGCACATTCGGGTTTGGGGGGGGGGCGGTTCTCATGTCCTCCTTCCTTGTCCCAGTTCCTCAGCTAGCCCCTTTGGCCAGAGGGCATCGGTGTCGCTTGGCTGCTTTCCGCGCTGCAAACTTACGTCCGCAGTACGTACACACGGGTTGTGAGGAGCGCTCCACGGCTTCTTCAGCCGCTTTGCGCCAGTCTCGCCTCGATGCGCGGTTCCTCTTCCTTGCAAGTCGCTTCTTCTCCTTCTGGGCGGCAGTTGCCCGCTGGTCGCCCTTGGTGAGATCGAAGAAAGCCTGGGGGCCCTCCTCATTGAGAAGCTCTAAGATAAACACGAACATCACCCTTTTCACCGCCTGAACAGGGCGAGGTACCAGCGCAACGGCGCACTTGACCAGGTGAGTGTGGAAATGGGGAGCGAACTCGACCCAAAAAATTTTTCCGTCTTCAGCTTTCTGGGCCAAAAGGGCCTGGGCCCTGAGGTGGTCCCTGGACAGGAACCAGCGGTGTCGGAAGATGTTGAGGATGTCAAACACGGAAAGTTCCGTGTGCTCAGTAAGCGCCCTCTTCTTTGGAAGCTTCTTCCCGGGTGGGAAGTAGCGAGAGGAGGGGGACCCTGCCCCCCCGGCCACAGTATCCATGGCAGGGGTTTGGGTGGGCTGGGGAATGGGAGTCCCCATGAAAACTGGTGAGGGTAAAAACTCGGGGGAATTGGTGCCAGGCTCATCCAGCTGCATGATGGTGTCAGGAGGAGAGGTTGGAGCCAAAGAACGAGCTGTCAAAGCCGCTCGATGCGCCAGACTTTCCGCCATGGTAGGCCACAGTGATCTGTCCACGCAAATTTGAGGGAAGTCAGCGTACGGGGGGGAAGCAAGCAGTTCAGCGTTGTGAGGCAAGCCCTCCACTTTCACAGAGTATGCCTCATGACAGGTGAGGTGTTTGTCCTGAGGGGTTGGAAACCTAGGGGCCATCATGGGAAAAACCGGAGATGGTGGAGGTAAGAAAGCAAGAAGCGATGTCATGAATCCCTATCGGCGCACCGAGCATGTACACGGTCCCCTGTACAGTGAACCACAACTGGCTGAACATGTTAAAACCACTAAACAAGCCAAGCGTAGAGTTGGCCTTGAGCAACGCGTTCGTCGGCCCGTCCGCGGGTACATAAAGGCTATACGCTTCGTCACGCAGCCCCCCAAGTGGCTTCGTCGCCTCAACCTCAACAAGCGACACTACAGAGTCTGTATGAATAGCGTGGTGATCTAGCTGTAGCATGAGGCGCGTGCTTGATCGCTTCGAGGTCGCTCGCGCCGCACCCAAGCACGAGCCTGGCTAAATTGTCGCTGTAAAGGTGGGATTGTGTGCGCTTGGCGGCTGCGAAGTGGCGCGTTAGGCACCTCATTGACGATGGAGAACGAGACGGAGTGCGGAGGTTGGCGGGCCGGTTTGGAGATGGCGTGGCTGGGGTACGGCGTGTGCGGCTGGGAGGAGGAAGAGGGCGACGAAGGCGACGAAGAAGAACATGCTCATCACTACCTCATATCTTCCATAATAGCCGCGAAAAATGGCCGAATTATTAAGGCAAAAGACCTGTGCTGCCGTCGCCATGCGCGCAGCCTATGTACGTTACGAAGAAAAGAAGAAAAACAATTCTACACTCCAAATCAAAAGCTAATACTACAGACGGGCGAAGGTATCCCGACAAGGCATGCTGAATTGTGGGCAACGACCCGGAACTGGGTGATAGTAACAATAGCACGGGTAGCTACGATGATTACAAAAGTGGCAGATCATCGAGCGCCAGTGGGGTCAGTATACGCCGGCTGCAGGGGTTGCGCCTTGCATCTCTGGGTCGTGCCTGTGGGGATCCCCATCAGGTATCTATACTGATATTGCCCCGCCATAGTAATATGTGACCTCAAGGCGTCAGTGATCGTCTTTTGTGATCGTCGTTAGTAACAATAAAGGAAACCCGAGTCCTTCTGCTTTGTGTCACGCACAAAGTGATATCTCATCAACGATATTCCTGACCTTTGAGAATCCGCCCTCTTGTGAGTGAAAAGTCATGCTGTATGTCGGAAATTGAATTCATGACAGATATGTCACACAATTATGTAGAACCGATCCAATCGTATTAGTGGCGGATCAGTATTGTGAATCGTTGACAGGTACTGTAGTACTTACCAAGTCAGGCGCTAGGAACACGCATGCCAATGCCATCCAGTCAACGAATAACATTAATCATTTGGGTGGCCATGAAGAGACGCTTGTGAACATGCCTGCAAGATGTTAGGGAAACTGAACGTGGCTCGAGCTGTAACTCGTCCAAGAGACATTAGATGGCCCTCTCAGGAAAATGTGACAATAGTCATGGTAGATGGATATGTTCCTGAAAAGGTTAGTGGGCTCTGCTAGTTTCACGGGCACCAAAGTACGCCTCGTAAGGTAATGTATCACCTGATCCTATTTGTAGGTGCTCGAAGACGTTATGGGATACTAGTAGCGCTCACTATATAAGACGTTCTCTAGAATTCTCTTGGAACAGCAATCATGAGCCTCCCCGACTCTAATCAATACTTACCGGTAGGTGATACAGCTTCCTTTGTAGCTTCCACCTCGAAGAATTTCCCGCCGCAGACATACCAACAGGCCACTGACACAGCACAGCAATGCCAACAGTACTCGTCCCACCGCCTGTCATCCTTCCCACCTCCGACCCTACGTTGTTCCTATTCGAACTGCTACGCTCCTGTGGTTAAGAGGATGGAGGGCGACATTACGGAGTTTTGCGGGGAGGGACACATGTTGTGCGTTCTTGCCTTGCGTGCAGTGTCCCATGTATGCTAAATTCACTCGGTGGGCTGCTTAGCGCTGCCATAAAGCAACTTGGTTTCCCTGCATGCATAGTGTGCTATAAGTATCCTCAGCGCAAAAGAGTCAAAAGCGAGTACTGTGGGACCGCCTGTGAGGAGTGGGCAACTCAGAGAGATTTGAAAGAAAACAAGCTCAAGGAACCCGCGGAAGGATTACTTCCGACTCCACGTTGTTATTATCCGAATTGCTACGCTCCTTTGGCTAAGACGACGGAGGGCGAGATTACGGAGTTTTGCGGGGAGGAACATATGTTGTGCGTTCTTACCTTGCAGGCAATGTCCCATGTATGCTGAATTCACTCGGTGGGCTGCTTAGCGCTGCCATAGAGCAACTTGGTTTCCCTGCATGCATAGTGTGCCACAAGTATCCTCAGCGCAAGGGAGTCAAAAGCGAGTACTGTGGGAACGCCTGTGAAGAGTGGGCGACTCAGAGAGATTTGAAAGAAAACAGGCTCAAGGAACCCGCGGAAGGATTACTTCCGACTCCACGTTGTTATTATCCGAATTGCTACGCTCCTTTGGCTAAGACGACGGAGGGCGAGATTACAGAGTTTTGCGGGGAGGAACATATGTTGTGCGTCCTTGCCTTGCAGGTATTGTCCCATGTACAGTATGCTAAACTCGCTCGGTGGGTTACTTAGCGCTGCCATACAGCAACTTGGCTTCCCCGCATGCATAGCGTGTCATAAGTATCCTCAGCGCAAGGGAGTCAACAGCGAGTACTGTGGGACCCCTTGTGAAGAGTGGGCAACTCAGAACTGTTTGAAAGGAAACGGGCTCAAGGAACCCGAGCATCTGCAGGCTGTATGGCGTACGTGACCACTCGTATTCGGGGGCACTGCACTGACTTAGGATTGTCGTCTTCTACACCATGACGGGTCAAATAGGCAAGGACTGCCCCCAATGTGGTTCCATTAACCGCTCTCAGAGCCCGCCTCAAAGATGTCCGAGGTGTGATCGGCCTTACGTTTTGGATCCGGGAGAGATGGCGGATGGGACAGGACCAGGAGGACCGAACATGTCCAACCGAACACTTGGTCTACTGCGATGTGCGTGCAGTAAGAGCGATGGAAGTGCAAGAGCCAGTACCAATAGCAATAGCAGCAGTACCAGTGTCTGCGCCAGCACCAGCAACAGCCACAGCACCAGCTTCAGCATCACAGCCAGAATCCCCGGCTTCAGCATCACAGCCGGCATCCACGGCTTCAACATCATTGCCGGCATCCCCGGCTTCAACATCACTGCCGGCATCCCCGGCTTCAGCATCTCCCTCGCCACCAGCAGGGGCAGCACTAGCAACAACTGATGGGATAGTAAGTTGTTTCCCTTTCTTTTGCGCTGAGTGGCAGATAATTGATTCATCTGTCATGCAGACCTTTTCCGATACGCTCGGGTGACCGCCGCAGAGACACATATCGCGTCGATTACGTCCGCTTCGTTCACATAACAGTACTCTTGCTATGATTGTTTGATTGTTCGTCGGAATCAGGCCGATCGGATCTCCCGGATCGCCACCGCGTTCACGCGTGCCCCGCCTTGAGGCCACGATCTCTTAGCACTTGCCATTTTGTATTTAGCCTCCCTGTTAGCCTGCCCCGTCCCATGTCATCTGCAGCGCGCACGCCCTACGCGTGCGCGATTACATCGCTCGTTAGCTAGTCCTGATTGGGGCCCTTAAGGCCCCATGTTAAATACTGCCTTACCAGTACCTAGCCACCTCAGTTCCGTGCCCACCGCGGCGCGCGAGACTGAGGTGAGTACTTCACCCCCCGCGTTCATTACTTAGTCTTTACTGATTCACTAGAGTAGATTATCTGCTATCTAGGTACTAGGCTTCGAGCCTTTCCTCTCGCGCCTCCAAACACTACAGCCCCGTGAGCGGGGCTCCTCACGTTCATTGCTTCGGTTCTCACCTTTCCCCCGTCGATCTTAGATCCCCATAACTGCAACATGTTCTCTTTGCATTTAGATGGACTGAAATGGCATGGTGAGTGGCAATTACTAGTATCATAATTGTTGTATTTGACGGCAATGTCACAAAAGTACGGCTCGTATTGTACTGTCTTACCTGAACCTTATACTCGTATATAGGCTGAATGTGGCTCGAACTGACTGCGCTGGTTGAATTAGCTATCGCGATAACGCCCATCTACAGGCTCGCGCTCGGCACCTCTCCACTCCGGTTCAGCCTCGCGGACCTCCTCCCAACGTTGGAGTGTTTTTCCCACCGAAATACAACAAGAGCGCGGGCAGCTTAGAGCCGTTTGGAAGAAGCACTGGCAGGCTCAACGAGCCCAACCATCTGCAGTATGAATATGACTCGTAGGGTCCGAGTGAGGAGGGGCGCGGGACAGAACCAGGAAGAACGAACATATCCGACAGAACATCTTTCCCACCACGTTGTGCATGCCAGTGCAGCGACAGTGACAGCAACAGCGGTGCAAGCACCGGCGTGGGCACCGGCACCGACCCTGCAAGAGTAACGATAACAACAACAGCAGCAGCAGCAGCAGTGGCACCAGTATGGGCACCAACCCCGGCACGAGTACAAACATCAACCGTAGCGCCAACTTAATTCTTCCCCCGGGGCCTCTCACAGGCTTAGGGGTAGCTTGAAACGTTACCTGCCTACATCATACTTCCAACCGGCTCTTGTATCTGTTTCCTGTACTTTTTCTCTTCTGTCATGGCTGTTTCTCCACCACCTTTCCCTTGTGGGCAGGACTGCCAAGGAGCACAGTGGTGGCCATCTTTCCCAAGAGTATCTTACCAATCCGCAAGTCGTCCGAGTCAGTGCTCACCCTCGTTTCTCGTCTCCTGGACATATATAGCTGTTCCTCGTTCTCACATTCTCGAAATTGCGGGGTGTAGCCCTGATCTCAGACGTTAATCCTTACGGGTCATTCAACTTTTATTGTCCTGAATTCATACAATATTGTTGGTCTGCGATACATTTGTTGTTTTGTCGCTCGGCGGCTCACACCTGATCTGCAACAGTTCCACCAGAACTTGAGCTTAGGGAACCGTCACGTTTCTCCAAGCCAAAAAGCACCCGCTCATAAGCTTCACAGTCCCGGCTGACATGATATTTGGAGCGACTACAGAGGAACAGAACACCTTGTCCCATATTGCTGGGGTAGTCCGTTCAAATTACACCTCTTAATTATAAAAACAACAGAAGTCCATTTTTATCTTCTCTAGTGAGTATACTGTCCATTCGCCTGTAACGCGAACGCGCCTCGATCGTCCAGTCATGCGTTCCGATCGCACGCAAAGGGGCGAAGCGCGCACCACTCGGGCTGCAATGAGATCGTCTGTACGCCCCGTTTCCTAAACCGATAGCTGAGCTCGTGCAGCCGGGGTAACGCAGCGCTATCATTGCCTCCTGCACCCGTCCAGAATACCTCAGCTGACGCCGCCGCGCGCGGCCACGCGATTGAGTCCAGGTTCTGCGGGCCAGACTGTTCTGTCCAAAGCAGTTGTTGTCCACCGAGTACGAGCTGTGTTTGTGCTGCGGTTAGATTCGCCAATGGGTCGAATGTATATGCCTGCCCAGGCCGGAGGTGGGTGTGTCGGGGAGAGATGTTGATGTCAGTCAGGATCGGGCTCTGTATAGGGAGGGAGACGCACGTTCTGCCATGTCTTGAAAGGTTCGCACCAGCTGTTGCCTGTGGATTTGTTTCCCAGCCAACCGCCTGCACCACAATCCTATGATACGCAAAGGTGAACTGGCCAATGCTTCCTGTAGCTTGGAAACGCACCAGATAGAACGAGTTGGATGCCGCGTGGATAAAGCGGAACCCTTTGGAGGCAACGGCAGCTGCGTCATTAGACGAGACCCACACCCTGCCAGCATACATCAACATTTTGGGAGGTATGTGTGTGAGAGAAAGAATGCTGAGACGTACAAAGCAATTGTATCATTTGAGAGAGTCAGAGTAAAGTCGAGTACCATCTCTGTGCAGAAAAAGAACTGAGAGGTCGCATATGGAAACAAAAAGTATAAGCGTACCCTCCCACACGACCGGCGTCTTTCCGAGGTTTTTGAGAGCGCCATGCGTTGCCTGTGTAAACGCATCAAGGGCCTGGTTGAGCGTCCGCCCACCAAGATCGCGCTGCGTCTGCGTATCGTCGTCATAACACTTCGTGTTGATCTCGTCGCCACCGGTGGCAAACAGCGTCGAGGGGAAGAGTTGTGCTGTGGCGTTCAGCAAGCTGACGGTAAAATTGATCGTCGTGGGCGAAGCGAGGCGCAGCTGGCCTGCGGGCGGCTCGTGGGCGTACGATCCCCAGGGTGTCGCCTCTGCGCACGCGACGTGTTCCGGGTATGCTTTAGATATGACCGAGGTGTGTCCGGGAGTGTCGATTTCCTATTACCCCAATGTTTTTGTTTTTAAAATTTTACATGATAGGATGATCACGTACGACGAGAACATCAATTCCCCGCTGTTGTAACACCCACAATTTCCATACAAGTCAGTTTTCGCTAGAACTGGAGGAGGGAGGTAGAGAGATAGGTACGCACCACCCCGGCATATTTTACGATATTCGCAACGTCTTGAGGGTTATAAACTGCGTCGGCGCTGTACGCGCCCTTTTGTGCTATGTCGTTGAATCCGGGTACGACGAGTGGGAAGCTCTGGCTGTCGACGACGTGCCAGTGGAAAGTATTGATCTGCGCAGCGGTTCGCGTCAGGGTCTCACGCGCTGCAAGAAGGAAGGACAGACGCACATGGACCCACGACATTGCGTCGAGCGTGCGTTGAATGTCGGAGACTGGGAAGCTACATATATGCAATGAGTTTTTTTTTACAACAAGGCGCAGAACCAAGAGCCCATCCAAATAAAAATAAAATAAAAATATCACGTACAAATTTCGCGCCGTGTCTAGCATGAAACCGCGATACGGCTATATGTCCCCCTCCAGAGTCAGCTTAAGCACAATAACAACGCAATGGGGATGGGGGTCAACATGCATGCATGCAGGCTACGTACATAAGCTGGCGAGTCATGAATCTCTACCGGCGCACCGAGCAAGTACACTGTCTCCTGCACAGTGAACCACAACTGGCTGAACGTATTAAGGCCCCTAAACAAGCCAAGCGTAGAGTTAGCCTTGAGCAGCGCGTCCGTCTTCCCGTCCGCGGGTACATAAAGGCTATAAGCTTCGTCGCGCAGACCAAGTGGCTTCCTCGCTTCAACCTCAATAGGCGACACTGCCGAGGCGTGCTGATCGAGCTGTAGCGTGAGACGCGTGAGCGTGGGTGCGTGCGAGATCGCTCCGAGATCGCTCGCGCCGCGCCCAAGCACGAGTCTGCCTAAATTGTCACTGAAAAGATGGGAATGTGTGCGCTTGGCGGC